>BCIJ01000018.1:0-16795 GCA_001599935.1 Holtermannia corniformis | reverse complement strand
CCACTGTCTGTGCGCTGCGGCTGTGCCGCCGCGCCCCCTCGTCTTCCGCGTCGTCTCTTGTTGTATCTACATCGCTCGAATATTATAGTGTTCTCCCTATTCTCGCTCGTTGATCCTCGAGGTTCCTCGTAGTGCGGAACCTCGCTTTCCGCTGCGCGCCCGAGAGTTTCCCTTTCGGAGGTAGATCTTCGCCGATCTCGCCTCGACCTCTCAGTCCTCGTCTTCCTTAGGCGAGGGCGTCACAATAATGCACTGTATCAACTACGATGGTCCTACTTTCTCCATGAGCCAGAAGTACTGGTTCGTGTGATTATGATCCGCGAGGATCCGCGGAAACAGCGGATATCCGCGGTATCCGCGCAATCCTTTTGAGCGCGGAAGGGATATCCGCACTTTGCGGACAGCTTGGATGCGGATACGGATACGGATGTCTGTGCAGAGCGAGGATATCCTCGTTGCGGATCAAAGTCCGCGAAAGGATATCCGCCGTGAATTTTTTGGTATTTGAGTCCCTGCTCCCGGACTGCGCAGAAATCGGCCAGCTTATACTGGGTGGACGGGGGCAGCGCTTCGAGGACTCTTTTTGCTTCCTTCTCAGCTGATTTGTCCGTTGTGCGGTTGAGCCCGTAGATGCGTAATTCTAGGTGGATGGGGTAGGTGTGCGACCTATCGAGCTCAGGCTCGTCATCGAAGGAGTCGTCCTCATCGTCGAGTCCCTCGGGGCGGACGAGGTTAGCGGTAAACATTGCCGCCAGCGCGGCCGCTGCCTTCTGCGCCTGCGCTGCTCGGGGCGTTGGAGCTGTCGCAGTTGAGCCAGGGATCGGCGTGGCTACAAAATGGTTGGCATTGGGGCGATAATCAGGGTCAAGGTCAGGCTTACGCAGCGGGACCATGGTGAGCTCAAATGTACTTGTAATAAGAGGTACGGGAGGTACGGGACTTACGAGAGATATGGAAGATACGGAAGATATAGATAATGCGGAGGATATGGAGGATATGGACGGTGTCATGATTGACACATAGTCAGAGGTTCGAATCCGGTCACGGACTTTTCACTTCACCTTTTTGCTTTACTTTCCCATCCTGCCACACTGCCACTTTGCCACTTGGACACTTTGGTGTTGCCACCATGTGGAGCCCCGGTCTCTGAGGGATTAATGCCATTGGTCAGCCATGAGGGATTATTCTCATTGGCCAAAGGATTGAGGCATTAATCCTATTGGCTGGCTCCAGTGCTGAGTCAGCAGCCAAGCTAKTTATAGTTTGAGGCCTTTTCCTAATTGGCTGCTGGTGAGGCATTTCCCATGGACCTCCACTGTGACATCACAGTTTGCCACCCTGCTTCTTTGTTCCCCCCTGTTAGTCTGAGTCTATATAAGACTGGACTTTGGCCTTGGTTGTACTTCACTGGTCTCACACTCTTCTTTCACCTTTGCCACCTTGTACCTACTGGTAGCTTAGGCTATACATCTACTAGTGCTGCCGAGTCCTCCTCCAGCCACAAGCCTCTGAGCTTGACACTTCATACTTTGCTCGCAGGCTGGGATGGATGTTGGCTAGGCGGCCTTCATTGTGCGCTCGGATCAGCCGGTTAATCACCTTGACTTCAGCTGCCAGGCGGTCTGTAAAGGATCCACGTGATCTGATCACGTGACCACCATATCACGTGACCTTTCCCCAGATTTGCCACCCAAACAGCCGAACCGCCGTACCGCCGTACCGCCGTACCACTGTACCGCCGTACCGTACCGCTGTGCACCAGTGCCGCTGTACCGGCTGGTGGCAAATGCCTAAGAATAGACCGTAGACTAGATATATAAGCAGAGACTGGGCAGCCAGTGGTTCCCTACTTGGTGCTGCGTGTCCTGGCAGACGATGGGTCAGCGGAGCTGAAGCGGGTTGTGGGCTCGACCGGAGGCCGGGTCACATGCTCTCGGCAAGCGCGGGCGGGCGGACCAAAGCACGGACGACGGACAAGGGCGAACACACGAACGAGGACGAGTGCTTGCCGCGCGAAACACGTGCAGGGTGAAACACGTGCAAACACGTGAAGGTCAGACACATGCCAAAGTAATTAACTTGGTGCCGCGTGCGCTGGCAGACGGCGGGTCGCGAAGCTGAAACGGGTTGTGATATAGGTACCGGCCAACCAGCTGTACAGCGGGACGTGTCAATACATTGGCTTATATACATGTGCCTCTCAGTTTGAACGGGTTACAATCAACAGGGTGTAAACGAACTTGTGCTAACGTGAAAGTCCAGTTGAGAGAGAGTCTAAACAGCGCGCATGGTGACGTTGCGCGCGGGAAAGAAGAGGGCCTTGAGGGGTGGGCAGAGGGTTCTTGCTGCTGTCGCCGCTGTGGATGCTGTCGCCGTTGTGGATGCTGTCGAGCAGTGGGAGAGGGACGAGCTGAGGTGACGCCACTCAGCCAAAGGGTTCGGCGTTTGCGGCGTTTCACTAACCCCAAGTACCAGCCGCGGCTTCGTTCCTCACCCGCACCAAGTCTCTCTCACAGTGTATGCAACCACCTTCTTCTTCACTCAACTAGCTCACTGTCCAAAGGACATACCGTGGCATTGCAACAGCACTTACGTACGCACATCTCTACACTATCAATCGTAAACGGTAGCTGACTGCGAACCCTTTACACGGTCGCTCACCGCTGGCGTTGTTGTCCCAAACGTAGGGTTCACTGCTTGCCGGGATTTCCTGTCGAAGATGGCGTTGCAGGAGCCTACAAATATATTGTCGCACCACTCAAGCAGTGTATCGTATTCAGCGTGGGAGGTGGGTGTGCCGGGCGGGGGATTGGTGACCATGCTTGCAGTGAGGTGCTTGCAGAACGCTTCGAATTTGGTCTTGTCCTTTGGGATGGCAAGTCGGGTCGGTGCGAGGTTGCGATTAGCGCGTGTTGATGGGGCCAAGGATCCCGTTGTGAAGCGAGCTATGACTGGTTGGTGGTTGGTTTTGGGGATAGACCTTGAGGTGTATGTAGTAATGAGGTGAGGTGTCACTCGCTGGCTGAGGGCGAAACGGTCGATGATACGCCTAGCTTCTCCTACATAGCTTGTCCAGTCAAAGTGGCCGTCTACGTGGGAGCGGTGTTCCCATTGATCTTTGCCTCCAGCTTTGAGTAGGAATTCTCGATAGGCGGTACGTTGCGCTGTCATTGTGGCTGCGTATGTTTTGTTTTTGAATCCCGCCTGCTCCCACGGATGCAGGCTGACGTTGAAGTCACCACCGACTATCCAGTCTTGCGGCTTCGGTTCGTGCGTGGTTGCCTGCAGGGCTGCGTCCCAGAATGCAGTCCGCTCTTGCTGTGTGACGTGGTTTCCAGACGGGGCGTAAGCTGCGATCAGGCGCATGGTTCGGGGCTTTCCAATGTTGGCTGCGTCTGGCATGAGTATATCCATCGCTGCTAGCCGCCCGGCTGAGGCTTCCGTTTGGGGCAGGTCCACTCTTGCTTTCACCGCGATAGACCTGTGTATTAGTATAGCTAAACCGGTTGATGCGTTGCCTGCGGCCTCCCAGGTAAACACATGGTAATCGCGTTGCACTACGGCGTGCGAAGGTCGTGAGATCAGTCGCGTTGTCCCAGAAGTGCAAACCGGTCGGACCTTGTGTGCCATGTTTCCGTCAGGAAGACCGAATGTGGGAGTGTTTCGGCGATAATGTCGAGGATAGCGCCGAGCTTCTCGATGTTGCGGTAGCTTAACCCTCTGCAGTTGATCGTCATGACGCGCATCGGGTCAAGCGCTGCTGCCGATGTGGCGCATGATAGCAGCAGTAGGACCAGCATTGTGAAACGAGTCAGTGGACTCGTTCGACCCCTCGCGGCCAGGACAAGGGCAATGGTCGCATTACAGACGGACAAGGGGGAAAGCAAGGGAGCGGGGGCCGACGCTGGGGTTGTACTCACTGCAGCCGGCGGGTCTAGTTCTGACAGTGCGTGGTAAGCCTCTGGGGTATCGGTCACGGCAATACTGACGGCGGTGCCCGAGGTGGTCTTCTGCCTTTTTGCCGACTTGGAGCTGGCGCCAGTGGTGAGGAGAACGGCAGACCTGTTATTTAGCCAAAGTTTGGCCTAGCCTCTAGTGATCACGTGGGCAGTTTGATTTGCCTTTGAGGGGTCCGCTTCGCCAACTCAAAGCCCGGCGCCTACCCGTCAACCAAACTTCAAACCAACTCAAAGCACTTTGGTTGACTTTGGTTGACTGGTTTGAAGGTGCGCGCGTAGCCAAAGGCGGTACTTAGATTATATGTAGCTTGTATCGCCATACAACACTGTACAATCCTCTATCGCCCGTGCGCCCGCGGCCTGTCTGCGTTACTTGCGGCGTTTCTTAGATGGCGACGGCTCCGCTCGCTCCTTGGCCTTGCGCTTCCCATGCTGCCTCTCGTCGTACATCTGCTTGAAGTGTTCTTCGCGCAGTAGTCCGTTTGTGTACCACGCCGAGATGCACAGCGACGATCGCGACGTCTCCGACAATAGGCTATGCCGTTGGTCGCTGATGTTGAGGCCAGCTGTCACGACCCGGTCCAGCCTCGGCCCGTGACACATTCACAAGTCATTCAAGATTCATTCAAGGATCATCCAAAGGATCATTCAAGAATTCACGAGTGGACCAAGAATGATTCACGAGAGGATCAAGGAGGACTCGTGAGGGACTCTAGGAAAGCCCACGAGACTCAAGGGACCCCCACGAGAGAATCAAGAAAGATCTTTGAGAGGAATTGAGAGGGATTGAGAGGGAAAAATGAAAGCCTGCTTTTGTATATAAAGCCTGCCAGAATCGCCCTTGGGTCTTCTTCCCAAGGATCGATTCTCATATGTTACTTGTGCAATCCTAGCACTGGTCAACAGTCGACAGCTCAAGATCAACGTCAAGCCTCGTCTCCGCCTTCGTCGTCGACTTCGTCATTGCCTGCTGCGTTGCCACCGCAGTCCGATCCTCAGGCAACCCAACCGCCGTCCAACCCTTTCACAAGACTCGTCTCGTGGCACCCTTCGTTGTCCACTCGACTCGGCCTGACCAACCGGGTTCGGGTCGTAACACTCGAGGGGAAAATGCTCCGCCGGCAGAAGGACACTGTCCGCCACCGTCTTCTCAACAACAGCATGCAGCCGGCACCGTGCCCGCCGTATTACTACACGAGATCACCATCCAGCGGATTCAGCGCCAAGATCCAGCTACTCGCCCGCGCAGGCACCCTCCGCTGTGGCTACTACGACTACTGGACGCGGCGCGCGGAYAACCCAGGATGCAGGCAATGCGGCGCGGAAGTCCAAGACCTAGCACACATTTTCACCAAGTGCCCCGCCTACGAAACCGTCCGCCAGCAAGAAATCAACCATGCACTCGCGCGCTACGACAAGATCAAAGAACCCGGCGCTGCCCAACTGCAGAAACGTACGGACTGGAAAAGCTACGTCCCGACRATAGTCTACCCGAGCGCTAACACCGCCAGCCTCTACCGCGAAACTCGCTACTGGATCGGTCACACCCCTCCCATCCCTCCTTCCCTCTCACGCCACGACGCCAACGCCGCCCACTCTTTCGCCGTCAAACTCACCGGACGCATCTACGGCCGCTACCTCAGCCTCAACGCAGAGCACAGACGCGAGTGCAAGTGAACATTGTAGCCTTCGGGCAACCCAACTAGATGAGGACGTTCTAGAGGCTTCTAGAACGTGCCTGAGTGCCTGATCGGCGCGTGGTCTAGCGATGAAAAGCTTACATACTTATACTTATACTTATACTTATACTTATACGTATACCAATATCCGAACCCGACCTCGCCTCGACCCGCCGACTCGACAGGATGATGCTCCTCGTCGTGCTGAGCACCCTGCTGTTGAGCATCTCTGCGGGGAGTGCTTTCTGGCCAAGTTATGTGACTTTTCGCGAATTCCCCCTATCCGTGCTCGCGGCTGCCGATGTCGACGCATATCTCGTCTCTCGACAGGAACCCAACAGCTTGTCGGCATACTGCCTGCCACGCTCTGCAGTATACCTACGACCCTGGCCGCACGATAACATCTCATCTCTCGCCCACGACGGCTGGTCCGTGATCAACACTTCCGCACTCGATACCCTTCTTCATTTCGACATTCCTGACACCGCCAACCCTGTCCATGCCCACTCCTCCTCCTCGCCAGACGCCAACTCTTCACCCAACTCCAAATACGCACTCCTCACCTCGCCATACGTCCCCCTTCTCAATCGCGTCTCCCGATCTCGCCCGCCGTCTGCCCAAGCCGCAAGTTACCGGATTTTGCCGCCCTTTTTCGGTACTTCCAGGTTCTCGACACTTGCGGACTCATTCATAGCCCCCTCAACCCTGCTTCGTGCAGTCTCAGAGGTAAAGGCAGAGGACGGGATGCTGACTGCGTCGCCTGCTCCTATCCAGGCCAGCTTGGACCCTGCCCCTGGGCCCGAGCGCGACCCCCGCTCCAACCCTTTTCGAGCTCGACTCTTGCATGCGTGCTTGAGTGAGTCTCAACGCCTGGCACGTCCTCTGCATGCGTGCAGAGGAGTGTCCATTCGGGCACAACCACTACATATGCTATTGAATACTTGCTTCCCGTCAGTTATCGTCGTTGCACTCAACGGCGTCACGGCCGCGGACGCTCAGACCTCTCCCTATGACCCGTCCCTGGCACTAGACCAGTGTCGAAACAGAGACGTAACCCGAGCGGCGAAAAAAGGCTTAAGACAGTACACATCAATAGTACAACGCACCACCACGCTCTCACCGTCCATATCCTCCATATCCTCCGCATTATCTATATCTTCCGTATCTTCCGTATCTCTCGTATCTCCCGTACCTCTTATTACAAGTACATTTGAGCTCACCATGGTCCCGCCGCGTAAGCCTGACCTTGACCCTGATTATCGCCCCAATGCCGACCATTTTGTAGCCATGCCGATCCCTGGCCCAACTGCGACAGCTCCAACGCCCCGAGCGCAGGCGCAGAAGGCAGCGGCCGCGCTGGCGGCAATGTCCACCGCTAACCTCGTCCGCCCCGAGGGACTCGACGATGAGGACGACCCCTTCGATGATGAGCCTGAGCTCGATAGGTCGCACACCTACCCCATCCACCTTGAATTACGCATCTACGGGCTCGACCGCACCACGGACGAATCAGCTGAGAAGGAAGCAAAAAGAGTCCTCGAAGCGCTGCCCCCGTCCACCCAGTATAAGCTGGCCGATTACTGCGCAGTCCGGGAGCAGGGACTCAAATACAACCCGAGCAAAGCAAGAATCCGCTTCTTTGGCAGTGGGAAACCCGAATGGATGCAGATCGAGCACCTACGCGGCGACCTATGCCGCATGGGTCACGAGGTGTACTGGGGCTCAGCGAGCAACAGCGGAAATGACAAGCGGGACACAGTAGTCTTTGTCTGTCAGGCGGCAGACGGAGCCATCAGCGACCCCATCACGAGCACGACTGCTTTTGCGGAAATCCAGAGACAGCACTCCGAAGTAGACTTTGAAGATCACTGGGATAACTTCCAAGCTGCTCGCACCGCCAAACCGAACACGCCTGCGGCGCAGCGGCGTCTCACTTGCCGTCTCTCAAGCCCCATGAACGCCGGCGAGATCATAGACGCAGGCCCGTGGACCGCGACGATCGACGGCAAGGTCGAGTACACATTCACTCCCAAGTTCTTTCAAAACTACATCCCTATCACGGCACCCACCATGCTCGCAATGAAAAGCCATATGGCCGTCCTAGACCCTGCCCGGCGCGCCGACTTCTTTGACCGATACGCGCGCATCTTCAACAAAGGGCCGACTCGCATGGCGGAGAAGCAGTGGTTCTTTGAGAGTGATACCTGGGGTGACTACGTGACGGTTCGCGCTTCATCTATGGAGTTGGCAATGTGGTTGTGCGAACAAACCATCGTTGGTGGTGGTATCAACGAGACGGACTCGAACTTTGACTTTGCGTACCGACTCAACGGGCGTAATGGACAGACAGTCCGGCAGCAGACGACGGCGAAGGAGAGAGCGGGCAACGATGAGTTCAGGGCTGCAGCGGCCCAGCAGACCGAACAAGCTCAGAAGGCAGTCGTGCTTGAAAGGAAGGTTGACAACCTTATCGAGGCCATGCGTGTGCAGCAAGTCGAGGAGCGCGAGTACCGCCTCGAAAGTGAGAAGAAGCAGCAAGCGCAAGCGAGCATGCAGTTCATCGCTTTCACGGCGCTCACCCAGTTCACCGAGTTCCAAAATGGCAAGACACGAGCTGAGACGGAGATCGCCAGCCTGCAGCGAGAAGGCCGACAGCTCAAGAGGAACCTGGAGGACCTTCAGAGGGCGGACAAGCCCAACGATCGTCTCATCGACTTTTATCTTGAAGAGATCAGGGAGAACAAGGCGCAGATCAAGAAGCAGGAGGGGGATCGTGACAGCTACGATCGGCGCATGCTTGGATCGAAGAAGATCAGCATGGAAGCGCACAATCCCAATCCGGTAGCGACGTCGAAGTTGCAGGCAATGCTGTTGGAGAATGTCGCACCCGGCGGTCCCACCCCTTCTCCGCCAGACGCCCCCGCTCAGACTGCAACTCCGACTAGCGACCCGCCGAGTGATCCATCCCAGACGAAAGGCTCTGGCAAAGGCATCAGTGGAAAAGGAAAAGGTACAGTCCGGAAGGCTACACCGAACAAGGGCACACCTAAGGGCACGCCGGGTAGAGGTAGCCGCGCCTCCTCCGCCGCCTCGGACCTTGAGTCGGTGGGCTCCCCGTCACAAGGACAGAAACGGTCGCTCAGAGACACCGGACTTGCGGTGGAGATTGTGGGTTGGCGCGATACCGTGACTGATCATATGAACGAGGAGACTGAACGCATGACAGGTGACCAGCCAAAGGGCCGCGAAGAAGAGGTAATCGCCTTTGATAACGCCGCACCCTCTCCTCTCCTCTCCCCTGTTTATACAAGATCACGCTCGCCCTCTGTCGAGACAAGTCTCAGCCGCGCTTTTCTGTCCAACTCCGCACACTCTTTGCTTATGTATGCCGTTGTCCGCCAACCAATCAGTGTAAGCACCTTGGGATGGCTAATGGTTATGATCCCACAGGTACAAGCAGTGCGGGACGGTGTTTTCAACACTCTAACGATCAACTGCGGAGGCCTCAGCAGCCGGGACAAGATCGCCACGATCCTAACCATCATCGCAGACGTCCGACCTCATGCGGTGATACTAACAGAAACCAAGCAGAACACCGATGCTTTTGCCCTCCTAACCTGGCCGACACTCTTCACGGACGCTGCTCGTCAATTTGTCAGTGCAAATTACCAATCGTTCACTTGGAAAGCGGGCGATGCGCCGGGCACGAACTGGTGCACCGGCCTGGCAATCCTTGTCGCAACAGGAATCGTCGTGCGAGGAATGACCAACCCTCGGAACCCCCGAAGTCAAGGACGCTTAGGAGCGGTTGACGTGACTCTCCCAGATCAGAGAAGACCGCAACCACTACGTATTATTGGAGCTTACGCGCCTACAGGAGGAACTGGACGGCGAGAACTTGAAGATTTCTGGAAAGACGCTGCTGAATTAGTCACTCCCGATGCTTGGGTGCTTGGCGGCGACATCAACGCCAGCCTTCAGCCTGAGGACCACGCAGGATATAGCCCCGCATACGTCAAGGACGTGCTCAACAATCAGCGCCAGCAATACAGGTGGTTCTTAGCACGAACCACTAGCAAAGATGCGTGGGAGCAAGGCCCCCCAATTGATATCTGGACGGATTGGACGGTCAAATCCTACGGCGAACAAAGCAGTCTCAGGGTGATTGACCGTTTCGCCCTCAGTCAACAAGTTAATCACCGATCAATATCCACGATTCCGACAACGATTCCCAAGACCAACCATCGAGCGGTGCTTGCTCGGTTCCACTCAGGAGCACTCGCGCCAAACCTCATGACACCCAAAAATCGAGCGCCGCCGCGTTTTCGAATGCCATACAAGTCTGAAGCTGAGAGGTTTGAAAAATTTGCAGACTGCATTGAGCAGGGCTTGTCGCGATTTCCCGTATCGGCGGCGGTTCACTCTGAGCAAGAATTCGATGAGCGTTTACAGCAGTGTACCGACCTGCTGCTAGACGCCTGCAATGCTTCCTTCGCCAAGCGTCGAGGGGCAGTTAACCCTGCTTTCAACCAGCCGACCAAGCACCCCGAAGGAGATGAGCTCGCCAGGCGAATCAAAATCGTGAACAAGATCATCCGGGCAGCAGAACGGAATAGCTTGGCCGCTTCGCTTACCGACGCAGTTGTCGCGAGGGAACATGACCGTCACCGGCCGCCACCGACCACTCCGAAAGAGTGGCGTACAATCCGAAACACACTCACCAAGGAAATGCGCAAGAAACAAAAAGACGCGACGCAGCAAGGATACAAAGCACAAGAAACGAAAGTATACAAGCGCGCGTTGCAGGGCGGACCCATCAAGCACCTCTTCAACCCGCACAGAGTTACGAATCCACCCATGCTCATGGACGGCGATGATATTGTCTCGAAACCAGAAGATAAGCTCGAAGTATGGACGGACTACTTTGCAGGACTGCTATCTGGATCGACCAACGACGCAGAACCGCCAGTAACTGCCAACAAACCATGGCTTAATGGCAAAAAGGCACGAGAGATCCGCGCGAGAACTGCAGAAGAACCGATGCAGTGGCCGGTCGCCATGACGACTACGGACTTTCAGCGCGTCGTTGCTAAGGGCAACCCTCGCCCATCCCCGGGGCCTGACGGCTGGGAAAAATGGGCGCTCAGGCATGTACCCGAACGCTTTGGAGAACAAGTACGACACCTGTGCAACTACATGGTCCTCAATAACTATTTCCCGGCCAAGGTCAAAGAAAATTTCATCTGTCCACTATACAAGAGGGGCGACGTCACCGACTCGAGCAACTATCGCGGTATAGTCTTTGCAAACTGCATACACAACATCGCCATGTCGTGGTTCACGGGCAACTTGCAGCGCTATGCCTGGAAACTCGAATTATTACCAGATACACAGATCGCGACGCAACACGGGGTACAGTCAGGCGATCTTACGGCGTTCCTTACTCAACTTGATCACGCCGGAAAGAGCCAGAACAAGACGCTCTTCCTTGTCACCCGCGACCAGGAGAAAGGGTATGATTACATGCCAGCCGTATGTTTTGAAGACGCGGTACGGTGTTACGGGCTCCCAGAGTCTATTCTGGCCTTTGAGCGCGCCCGAACTTCAAATGTCTCGTTGCGAGTCAAGAGCCAAGATGGAATCGCAGCACGAGACTTCGTCACAAACGGTCAGATGAAACAAGGCGATCCGGCGAGCCCAATCAAGTACACACTGGCGATGAGCGTGATCACCCACTATATCCGCGGTGATTTTCCTGAACTTGGAGCGAACCTGATCTCCAGACAAGGCTACGTGGAACGACCACACTGCCCGAATGACCTAGTCCCGCTGATCGTGCACAGTGTCGAGGCAATGGACGACTCTATCGGGATCAGTGATGACTTGTCGAAGCTACAACAGCAAACGCTTATTCATGAACAATTTCAAGCGACATACGGGATCAAGACAGCATGGGAGAAGAAAACAACCTGCAGCTCGCTTGGCGCCAGCATAGCCCCGCCTGAAGACGGCGTGTGGATTTTCCAAGGAGCTGATGGCGAACACCGAGTGCCATATGTGGATGACCCGCGACTGCTTCGTACCTCGATCAAGAATCCCGACGAGACTTTCGAGACGATCAAGCGCATGATTGACGAATTCAACCTCGCGAATCCAAGCCTACCGCTGTCAATGATTCGTCGCGCTGTCTGGGGACTTTTACTACCCAAGATCCGAGCACGGCTCATGTTTCAACCGCTCTTACCGGTGCAGGCCAAAGCGATTGACGAGGCGCTGGCCCGCAAGATTGCCAACTGCATGAGTGTGCCATACACCACCTCTGGAATCCTCTCGCTACCGATAGAGAAGCACGGCTTTGGCTTCCCATCAATTTACCGGATCAATGGCGAGATTGCAATCAACTCACTGCTACGATCCCTCAACCATCGACTACCGGCGCTACGACAGATGGCAGATCTGACGATGAGGAATTGGAGCTGTGCAGACAACCGCTGCACGCCGCCGCTCGAAACGGTTCGCACGAACGAGAAGAAGCTCTTCGGCAAGACAGTATCGGGGCTGTGCCATGATCATGTACCGCTAGCATGGCGAGCTGCGGCGGAATACCTGTACCTAGGACAGCTATCAATCGTCAACACTCAGCAAAGCGACCTCCGAACCGGCAAGTATACTTTGGGACATCTCGCGAGCAGACTCAAGATATCGAAACCAAATGATCCGCCGCCCACATCCCTAGCCTGGCTCGATCCTAAAGCGCAACTGCCACACCGCCAGTTTATTAAGGGCATTACCGATGAGCTCCCGTCCATGCTGCTCAAGTGGCGGAAAGAAGCACAGGCAGTAATCGACTGGTATAACCGAATAGATTTCACAAGAGACTTCGTCTTGAACAAGGACGACACGATTTTCTCGACAACCGAACAACGCAATGCCAAATTCAAGCTTGCAGTACTTCAAGCTCAGCATTTTACATCGGAACACGCAGGGCGGACCTGGGCGACCGATGGCAGTCACAAGTGGCACGAGCTCGGCATAGAAACCACGACGGCCGCAGTCGTCGGACCAACAAGTGCCGTATTCAGGATGGGTGGCCAGCGCACAAGCTCCCAACACGGCGAGTTGCTGGCGCTGACCGCAGCGTTAGTGTACTGCCAACACTGGAATCCGTCCAATCGGCGAATCTGCACTGATTACTTGAACGCCGTTCATGCGACGACACGAGCGCACGAAGGGACGTTTGACATCCGCATCTGGAACAGCCGACCTGCAAGAGAGTACTACAAGCAGCTCTGGCATTACTGGAAGACGGATCGCGTGACCAAAGTCCAGCACGTCAAGGCACACACGGGCGCTCAAGACCGTCACTCGAAGCTGAATGAACAGGCTGACCAACTCTGCAAAGACGCGCACCTCTCGCTAGGAGTGACGATGCTCCCGCCGCCGACGCAATTCATGGACCTATACACGCCATACTCCCAGGATCATGGCTACGTACCAGATGACTGGGCGCGCATGCTGCACAAAGCGCTGATCGAAAAGCAGATCAAAAGTCTGACCAGCAGGCAAGCGCATCGCATCGAATCGACCACTCGCACGCCGTACGGTACACTGCAAGTTCCACCATACTTTTACACGCGGTCACCGTCGGGTTTTGCCTCCAAGGCGCAATACCTATTACGGACCGGCCTAGCGAATAGCAAGTATACCGGGTGGATCAAGAAGACCGAAGAAACACCCGAATGCGACCAGTGCGACGCGCCGCTACAAGATCTGCGACACATCTTCTGCGACTGCCCGATGTACAACAACATCAAAGAACAAGAGCTAGTCAAAGTGATACGACATGCCGAGACACTCGAGGACGAAGCAGATCAAACGGCATGGATAGAGTACGTTCCGATGATCACAGCAGGCGCTGAAGGACTTCTCACACGCTACTACTATGGGCAAATACCGCCTCTACCTCCACGGATAGCGTCGAACCGCGCACTCATCACGGCGGCGCATAATTACGCGATCATGCTGACAGCGCGAATCTATGGCCGATACCTCAACAGCGAAGCCAAGCGTAAGAACACCGGCAATCAAGGGCAGAAGAAACGGAAACAGCGAGACGATGAGGAGTACCAAGACTTCGAGGAGCCAACCGACTGGGGCGAAAACGAGGAATGGGAGGAGCCACCAGAGCGACGGCACATCGGTCGGCCCACCGCAGCAATGGTTGCACGCCGAGCAGCGAACATCTGAAGAATTACGGCGAAGGACCACCTCGGAAACGGACCTCGGGAAATTAACAAGCCAAAATTAACAAGCCGAAATTAATTAGCTAATAGTGTTGGATTACGACACTGCCATCGCCACATCCGGCGAACACTACATCCGGCGAGGATGTAGCCAAGACACGTCTGCCGCGGCGAGGATGTAGTCAAGGCGCCGAGGGACACTACATCCGGCGAGACAGTCAGGATGGCGTGCTAGACATCAKGGACGTCAGAGTTGTAGGCGAAAGCCTACAAAGAAGCGCCGTAGCGAGCGAGATGCATCACGGTTCTTCCCCATCATCTAACAGATTAAGAGTCTGTCTTACCGAGCTAGCAAGCTAGAAGCACCGTCAACCAAGAGTCAATCATGTCCGACAACGCGGGCACAGCCAAGGGCGTGGGAAGTACCTTCATAGCCAAGATACCCGTCCTCACTGGCATTGACAACTACTCTGCATGGCGCAGCGCCGTGCTAGCGTACCTTCGCTCCGAGCAAGCCGACGGGGTCGTGCTTGGGCTCGTGCAAAGGCCAGGGATCCCGCCAAGGCTCTTTGGAATCGAGCCAGAAGACGCGGCGGCGAACGAAAGCCTCAGGCTTGCCTTCGCGCGCGCGACGTCCATCGTCCCGGCAGGGCTGAGTGACGCAGAGTCCAAAGAATTCAGGGAATTCAACCGGCAAGAAGCCAAGGGAGCCGTCATCCTGCTTACCATCGCCGAATACCTCCGCACCGACGTCGAGGACCTCGCGAGCACCCGGGAGCAATGGGAATATCTTGAGAAGATCCACCCGATTGGCACCGACAACGTCAGGAACAAGATCAAACGTCAGCTGGCAACTTTGGTCTTGACCTCGACAGCACCCACCGACATGAGGTCCCACATCATCCGTTTCAACGGCTTGATCTCGCAGGCGAAGGCGGCCGGACTCGACTCGATCCTTGAGGTCGGCACTCGAATTCAGTCGTTCGTCGACACTCTTGGCGCCGAGTTTACGCTTTGGAAGCAGAACTTCAAGCAGGAGAGGCGTCTGGAGCCGGAGGGACAGTGGGTGGCGACGATGAACAAGCTCTGGAATGAGGAGATCATYGCGCGAGAGACGGCGAGGGGACAGGGCGAGGTGGCTATGTTCGTCAACAAGCCGAAAGGGGCGCGGAAGGATCGCCGCGACGACGACAATGGACGCACCCGCACGCCAAGACCCGCCAACGCCGCCGCCGCCAACTCCGCCAATACCGACACCGTCAAGAAGGACGCAAGATCGCGAGGAAGCCGAGGGAGAGGCCGACCGGGGCGAGGGAGTCGAGGCGAGGACAGGGACAGGGACGACGGCTGCTACAACTGCGGTAAAGCTGGGCATTACGCGCGAGATTGTAGGCAGCCGAAGAGGGAGAAGGGAGAAGACGCCAAGCTCCTGAGCTACGACTCAGCCGACTCGATCAACGAGTACGCGCAGATGGCAAGAAGGACCGACGTACCACCCTCCGCGAGTCAACACTCGGMATCTCCCATTCCCACCGACACCTGGCTCGTCGACTCGGCCTGCACGGCATCGGTATCGCCCGACAGAAGCTTGATCAACAGATATCGCCATCTTGATCAACTTGTACGCTTCAACGTGGCCGAGGACGGCACCCAGATCGACGCGATCGGCGTAGGCGAGACCGAGCTGCGCCTTGAAGGCTGCGGCAAGACTGTGACCGTCAGTCCCGTCTACTTTGCACCAAAGGCGTCCAACAACTTGCTCTCCGCCACCTCCATGCTCAGCAAAGGCTGGGCGATGTACGCAGATGCCCGCGGAGGGCACCTTGCAAAGGGAGAAGGAAAGATTCAACTCACGATGAAGTTGGACCGGTTCCTTCACGCCGATGCCGTCCGGGACGGGCATGCGGCGTACCATGTGGCTCAAGTTTCGAAGCTTGAGCTCGAGCACCGGCGCCTAGGACACATAGGCGTGCACCGCCTCATCGAGCTCGCCAAACGTGGCCTGCTTCGATACTCGTACGACGAGGTTCGGGGCGACGGCTTCACCAGTGGCGACTGCTCAACTTGTCAGTCGTACAAAGCCGTGCGCGCGCCGAAGGGACGTACCTTGCCTCGAGCCGAAGAGGACCTGTCCCTCATCCACATCGACTTGGCAGGGCCATTCGAGCCGTCGAAGATCGGCAACATGTGGCTGGTCGTCATCGTAGACGACAGGTCTGGAGCCGTGGCCGCGGTGCCGACGGCCAAGAAGTCGGATGCACTCGATGTGCTGCGCAAGATCGTCACGCTCTGGGAGCGTCAATTCGGGAAGGTCGTCAAGCGGATTCGCAGTGATGGCGAAAGCGTGCTGGACAGCAGAGAGGCGAAGTCCTGGTATGGTCAGCTCGGCATTCTCCATCAAGTGTCCCCTCGCCACACGCCCGAGCTCAACGGCAAAGCCGAAAGGACCATTCGCACGATCAAGGAGGGCACGAGAGCCATGGTGAATGGCAGCGGCATGGGTCATGCCTATTGGGATCGCGCATCAGAGTATGTCGCAGTCATCCTCAACAAGTCGACGATCGACAGAGCCGGCGTATCGGCCTGGGAGAAGATCACCGGCAGGCAAGCAGGGCTTGCGAGCGTCCGAGAGTTTGGGTCATACGGATATGCCCAACTACCACAAGGGACAAGATCGAAGGCGTCATTCGAGACGCCCAATGGTCGACTATGCCGAATCATCGGTCAAAGGATCGACATGAGCGGCTGGATCGTCGAATTCGCCGACAGCGGCGACGTGCAGTACTCGCGAGATGTGCGGCTGCATACCGGGCCCGTCAGGCCAATCGAGGCCGAGCCCGTCATGGCCATCACGCGCCAAGACGAGGGATTCGTCGAAGTCCCTACAAGCCTTGGCGACGAGGCCAACAACCAG
>BCIJ01000017.1:379797-457785 GCA_001599935.1 Holtermannia corniformis | reverse complement strand
TCGAACAATTGTACAAGCTCGAGTCTTCGAGAGCTTTAATCATAGGTTCTAAGCAAAGGCTACCCTAAACTCCCGAGGCCGCTTCCTGGTCCTCGTCTTGCCCATTACTCGTTACTCTACTTGCCCATCACTTTTCCCAGCGATCGCCAGCGATCGCCAGCGATCGCCAGTCGTCGACTACACCAACGCGACTGATTTACTTCACCCACGGGACCTTGTCGCCACCCTAAATCCTCCCGGGGCTAGCCCTAACACCGTTGCGCCTTCCCACGATAGAACAATGTGTTTGAACGCAGTGAACGCATGCGCCTTGTCTTTGATGGGGACAACGGACGTCCAGCGCGAGAAATCGTCGACGGCAACTAGCCAGTACTCAAAACCGCCCAGCTTGGACGGTGGGAACGGTCCAGCGAGGTCGAGATGGACCAACTCCAACTGGCACGAAGCACGTTTGATAGAGCGCTCGTGCGCTGCGCGTGTTTGCTTGGCCATTTGACATGGTTCACAGCGCGACAGCGGTGCAGTTAGGACATCGGCGTAATGATCGTAGACCTTGGCTGTCTCTTCGAGCTTTGTGTGCGAGAGATGCCCGAGACGTCTATGCCACAAGTTGTCGTTGGGCGCCGCAGCTACCGGCATTGCAGACAGAATGACTGAGTCGACCTTGTTGTCTGGGTGCGGTGTAGCTTGCAGTAGCCACGCATCGTTGCCGTCCATGTCTGCATTGAACAGTTGCTCCCCTTTGTAAGTGAACCACATGCGCGTGCCGTTGGTCATGTGGTCTACTCCGCGTTTGGCAAGTGTCGTTGAGCTGATCAGATTGGTACTGAGGCTTGGGACCAGCAGACAGTCGCGGATAGTGAACAGCTTGTCATCGACGAACAGGCGAACTCGTCCCTTGCCGGTAGCGTGTATGACTGTATCGTTCGCTACGCGTATGGCTTGATCACATGTTGAGAGCGTGTCAAACCACTCGGCATGATTGAACATGTGCACGTTTGCGCCAGAGTCGATGATGACTCGATTACGCGAGTGGCCGAACGTCGTAGCCGCGAGCAAACCATACACCGGCTTGTCATTGATCACGCTAAGCTCGACTTCGTCATCGGCAAAGGCGAGGTTCGCTGTAGGCCTCGGCGCAGCGTTGGCACCTGTCGCAGGAGTGGGAGCATTGACAGGTGGTCTCCCCCATACTGGAGCGTGATCCTGCGGGTAACGGGGACGCTGCTGCTCTTTGTCGCGGATCTGCCACGGTGCGAGGTGATCAGATGGCCGTGGAGGACCGCTTCGACAATATTTGGCAATATGACCGGGCTTGTTGCACGTCCAGCAAATTGACGGCTCGCGACGAGGGATGTTGGCSGTCGATGGGACACTTGTGGGTAGCGTATTGGTGCGCAGCGCATACGTTTGAGGTGTATAGGTCGACTCGTCTTGTTCGTAGCGAGTGACTTGAGACACAATATGCTCGGGCGTGAAGGCAACACCCATAGTCATGCTCTGACTCTCGAGCATGCGCCTTTCGGACAGAAAGCGTACCGGCAGCGCGTTGCAGAGGCGCATTGCAATCTGCTGTGGTGACTGCACRATACCATTACGTGCCACTTGAGCGACGAGCGGTTGGAAACGATCTTTGTAGAATGTCGAAATCGATTCGTCTTCACGCATGCGAATGCTGACCAAACGGTTCTCGAGCATGAGCTTGGAGTACATGTCTCGTGGCGCATCGTATCTGGTTTTGATGTCCGCGAGAAGTAGAAAGGCATCGTCAAAGTCGGGCACGACCATTGACACYGCTTCGGACAAGCTCATTTCGATAATAGAGCATGCGCGGTCGTTGCGGACTTTCCAGTAGACGTAGCCATCACCACCGATACCCGGTCCGACTGCCGTGGGTACCACGCCKTGCTCTCTCATCAAAGCGCGTACATTCTTCCACCACGCTGGGTAGTTGTCCGCGCCGCTGAGTTTGATACTGGTCTCGAGCGAGAGGTTTGCCACGGGCAACACGAGGTCGGCCATGATGGATGATGAACGTTGAGCTTGAGCTCGCGCAACGAGGTGGATCCTGTTGATCGAGTCGTTGAGTGGGAGCAATGGCTGTCTTTGGGAGCGTGTGTGRACCACCGTGACGACTGTAGGTGGTTAAGCTTGCTCRAGATTAATGTGTGGACGTTCCTGTCACACCTGCCTAACTCTAGACCGACACCAGCGGCAACTGATGYGGCCACCAGGAATAATGGGGTTCGTGTCTCTAACCCCCCTGGGTTTCTACCACAATCCCACGCTACAGAGGCTGATGGAGCAACCTCTGCAGTATTCGTGTAGTTTGAAGAAGGACTTGCCGCTGACGTAGACTGCGGCGAGTACTTTGGCTGGGTGGCGAACCCCTATCGGATTGGCGGTCAATGTCACGCTCGGGTCTCGAATGATCGTCGCACTCGCGAAGCTTGCTTCCCTTGCAGAGTCGGAAAAAAGCTTTTCGAGAATGGAAGAGCTATGGGCTCATAACCTGACAGAGAGGAAGGAAGTGGTTCATAGACTATGGACAACTGACGAACTAGACACCGGGGCTTAACCCCTTGAGCACCGGAAACACCGACGAAGGCCTAACCCTCACAGCCAGGATCACTGCAGCGTGTTTCCTCCGCGACCAAACCGCCACTTTCAGCGTTCGCGTGTCGAACGCGTCTTGACTTTCAGCTCGGTGCTCGAAAGCAGCTCAGCATGTCTGTCGAGTCGCCCGCACCTGTGTTCAAATCGAATGGTCTACTGGGGATGGGTCCCGGTCCGTCGCAACCGCCGCCCGCCACGTCGCCCAGCTTTCGCCGGGCGTACATGGACTCGCCACCTCCCGACCTGCTCGACGAGCCCGACGACGTCATGGACTTTGAGGCGGAGATGGAGGTACTCAGAGAGCAAGAGATGCAGGGAGAGCTGCAAAGGTCGACCGAACGCTTGACTCGCGCGGAGAGTGTGGTAGATATGCAGGAGCCCGAACTGCCGGTGTTCAAGTCGAACGGGTTGCTCTCGTTTGGAGCGCCTACGGGATCGGAATCGAGTGGGCCTGCTGTGCTAGAGGAGCCTCTGATGACGTCCTGTGAGTAGCCGTTGCAAGTACTATTGTCTAACAACGCAGTTCGCTACCTGAATGAGACTACATTGCCGAGCCTCGAGCCGCCCGGCGAAGCCCTTCGAGCTGTCAGCTCGTCGGGAGCAATCGTATCATTCAAGCCACGGGCAAGACGGCGTATCGACCTCAACAACGTTGGTACGGTGACACATTGCGCCTTGCTGACCTACCAGCCATTCGTCAAGGCCGGGCCGTCCAAGGATCTGCTCGCGGTGCCGATGCATAGGCTACTCAAGCAGCTCGAGGAGGACAAATCGAAGCTTGCCGCAGAACAGTACGCCGTCTGTAATCCGAGTGACGCGGCTGATCGTCAGGTTGCAGAAAGTGTACGATCTGGAGACCGCCGTTGACGATGCCGTCGACCCGTCAATGATTGCCGGACCTTCGCGCGAGCGGTCAATGTGGGTCGACAAGTACCGACCCAAGCGATTCACCGACTTGCTTGGTGAAGATGTGAGTGTGGGCTTGACAGGGCGAGCTGACATACTAGCGCGTACACCGCGAGGTTCTGGGCTGGCTCAAAGAGTGGGACAAATGTGTGTTCAAGCGCGCGTCGACGACCAAGAAACGCCGTCGGGACGAGGGCGAGTACGAGGTGGGTGCTGTCGATCTTCCCCTCGGCACTGACGAGCATAGTACTACGATGCACTGGGACGGCCCAAGGAGCGCGTGAGTGACGCATGTGTTCCAAACTACATTAACGGCCTAGATCCTGCTACTGTCTGGCCCACCGGGTTTTGGCAAGACGACGCTCGCCCATATCGTCACACAGCACGCAGGCTATCATTCGCTCGAGATCAATGCTTCCGACGACCGTTCGGCCGGCACCATCTCGTCTCGCGTCAAGAATGCCATTGAAGCGGGATCCGGGTTTGGCAGCAAAGGCCGGCCGACGTGTGTGGTGCTGGATGAAATTGACGGCGCGACGGGCGGTGGGGACCAGGTGGGTTCGTGGCAAGGACGAACGGCGCTGATAATCAGAGTTTTATCCGGTCGCTGCTCAAGTTGATCCAGGACGTGCCGGCGCGGAAGAAGAGTGCGTGAAGCTCCGAGGTGGGCTTGCTGACGGGCAGCCAATACGCCGGCCCGACCTCTGCGCCGACCAATCATTTGCATCTGCAACGATCTGTGAGTGCTGAACGCGGGCGGCAGCCGGCTGATATGGCAGTTACGCGGCGTCTCTCCGCCCACTGCGCCCTTTTGCACGCATCATCCGGTTCAAGAAACCGTCGCCGCAGCTGATCGTCAAGCGCTTGCGGGACATTTGCGAACGCGAGACGATGGAGGCCGACACGCGCGCGTTGACGACGCTAGTCGAGGTCACTGGCGGCGACGTCCGAACGTGCCTCAACACTCTACAAGTGCGTCGGCCCTGCAGTGTCACTCCAATCTGACAACCAGTTTATCAAATCGCGCTCCAACGCCGTCACGGAGCAGATTGTAAAGTCGGCAACGGTCGGCTCCAAGGATGCAGGGACGACACTGAGTGCCATGTGGGGCTCGCTGTTTGTCCCGCCGGCCGTCAAGGAGCGGCGCAAGGGCTTTGGGCTCGAGGACGGCAAGTATGTGAGCCGGCTGGCGTTTGACGTCCAAGCGTGCGGCGACTATGACAAGCTAGTCATGGGTACGTTGTCAACGTCGACTGCGGCAGCGCTGAGCATGGCAGGCTGCTTTGAACACTACCCCAACCTCAAGCCGCTCGACGGTTCTCTCGGCAATGTGTGCAAGATGCACTCGTGGCTCGGGTTCTACGATCGGCTCTCGGGCCTGATCAACGAACGCCAGGAATACGAGCTCATGGCGTATCTGCCGTATGCCGTCGTGCCGTGGCATGCGCACTTTGCGGCCCCCGCCAACTCTGCACGGACGACCGAGTGGCCCAAGGCCGATTACGAGGTGGGTTGCTGCCTCGAGAAGAGTCATGCTGACAGATGTAGTGCTATGTGACGCGCACGGCGAATATGGAGACGGTGGTGGCGCTCTCGCAGACGGTGCCGCCAGCGCTGAGATCATTGTATACGTCGACTACAATCTTGACCGAGCTTGCACCGCTGCTGATGCGCGTCATTTCGCCCCCGCTCAAACCTGTGAGTGCACGGCAGCCGTCTTGGCGCGCTAACGCTACAGGTCAACGCTGGCATTGTCAAGACGGACGAAAAGGCGACGCTCTTGCGCCTCGTCGAGATCATGATTCATGTCGGGCTACGCTTCTATCAAGAAAAGCAGGAAGATGGGCAGCCGCAGATGCGCCTTGAGCCGTGTGTCGGACCGCGTTGACGGGCTCTGGCTAACGTCTTAGACCTATCGACGTGTTTGTCCATTACGATGGCAAGCGCGCCGGCGATATCGCTGCAAGCCGATTCGCCGTGCGCACGCTGGTCGCGCAAGCGGTCAGTGGGGTGGTGCGCCACTGTGTCGCTCTGACGCCTTGCAGATTGACAGCGAGCTCGCACGCCGGCGAGGCCTCAATGCCGTTGCCGGGAGCACTGGCTTGTTCAAAGCCAAACTCAAGTGGGTGGCAGTGCGCTCCGTGTGATTGGACGCTGACGGCGCGATCTCTCGACTTTGCTCCCGTCTCCGAACTGTACCTGTACCTGTCTCGTTGGCCGTGGCAGGAATGGCGAGGCAGAGGAAAAGGTCGACATTGCCGACTTGGTGAGTGCTGCCTGACTGAAGCGCTTTGCTGAGACGGTGCAGCCGGCGACCGACTTTTTTGGTCGATTGCTCAGTGCTTCGACCCAGCGCCTAGATGCTGTCGGCCGCGGGGATGGCGACGACGGTACGTGATCGCGGTTGGTCACGGCTCGAGATTGACATTGCATTCCGCACAGCGCCCGCCGTGCCCGCGACCAAGTTTCGCGCCGTGTACCGGTACAATGAGGGCTCGAGCGCGGCTGTGCGCAAGCCAGTGAAGATGGGTGCGCTGCTCTGAGCTTGTGCTGCCACGGCGATCTGGCCGGCCAGGGGATAGCCGAACCGGGGTGGATTAGGATAAACTGGCGTGTATGGATGGGGTGCACGGCGAACAATTGCCGCTAGTGGCGATTCGCGAGATTAGGAAAACGCAAGGAATCGGGCCCTGAGCGAGCGCCGTTGAGAGCTCGGCCGCCAGTTCAAAGCCAAACATCCACCGCATCAAGAGCGTCCGCACAGACCGCGCTGCTAGCCCCCGTTACCCTCGCTGCGTATTGGATACCGCTTGCTTGTGAGTATCCCTCGCGGTTCATCGCACAGACGGCAGAGACCGAGCGCGGTTCGAGATGCGAGATTGCGTGGGAAGCAACCGATAGCGGTCACCCGAGCGAGCATCCGCCACGGCAGCAGTAGCCATCCAGGACACCTCGACGTGTCCTAGCCGCTGCACAGTGCTCTTACCAGGCGGATCGCTCGCCGCCGCCGCCTTTGCACCTACCTCCGCGTTTCCCGGCCCTCGATCAGCTCTAGCTGATCGGCGCATCCTTCCTGGCCGTCGTACTCGGCACGGAGCTCAAAGGATGCCTCGCTCGGCGAGAAGACGGCGAGCACAGCAAAGGATGACCCGAGCGCTGACTGCCTTTGACTTCCCATAGAGCTCGCGACCCAAACCAGCACTCTCCTCCCTTCCCCTTTCCCTCTTCGCAACATCCACGAAAGAGTAGACGTCCGCCACCGTGACGGCCTAGCAACCTCCCCTCGCGGCTCCTCCGACCCCCTTGTGCACGTTTGTAGCCTTGGCTCGCGGCACCTCTTTCCCCCTTCGATTTCCATCGCCACCACAAGCACGATTGTACCCAACTCACACTGCAAACGTATAACCCGAAAAAGCAACACGAACCTAGATATTGCCAATGTCCGACATCAACCCTTCAACCGTCAAGGCGGAACCGATAGCGGTCCCTTCAAAGGCGCCGGCGGGGGCTATGAAGCCCAAGTCGCGCAAGCGCGTCAACACTGCCGAGAAGCGGGTCCAGCACAATGCGATTGAGCGTCAGCGCCGTGAGACGCTCAACGGCAAGTTTCTGGTCCGTAGCTTGACTTTGCCAGTTTGCGTGATTCTGATGACTCGTAGGACCTTGCTCGCCTGCTGCCATCGCTCGCCACTCTGCGCCGCCCTTCAAAATCTGCAATCGTCAACGGGTCAATCAACCACCTGACGCACCAGCGCAAGCAGCGCCAGCTTGCCGCGCGCGAGCTTCGCCGCAT
Organism: Holtermannia corniformis; assembly: GCA_001599935.1. Classification (NCBI taxonomy): domain Eukaryota; kingdom Fungi; phylum Basidiomycota; class Tremellomycetes; order Holtermanniales; genus Holtermannia; species Holtermannia corniformis. Next base: position 450,470 of record BCIJ01000017.1, on the reverse strand, counting down.
CGTCAAGGAACGCGACGAGCTCTTTGCCGAAGTCAACGAATGGCGCGCCCTCTCGGGTCAGCCTGCGCGTCCAGGTGACAAGACGGGCTGGACAGAGGCCATGGATGAAGTCGCGGCCGTGGACAATGAGACGTTTGGCAACTTTACCTCTGTTGGCGGCGAGCAGGGCGGTGATGAAAACGACAACGACGACGAGGCAGACGCGCCGATCCAAGGCCACGTCACGGCTCACGGCCTGATCACGCCCAGAACATCGACCGACGGCGAGTTGGCAGCCTCACTCGGCACCTCGCCTTTTGCGGTCCCACCGATCGCGCCGACCGCGCCAGACTTTAGCACGTTTACATTCGCGTCCGGCCAAGTCGCCGCCCCGGCCATGCCGCTCAACGTCTTCCTCTCGGACCCGTACGAGGCGCACTCGAGCCCGTCGCTTGACTCGCCGCACGGCTCGAGCTCGCATGCCGGCGTTCCGACCCCGCCAACGACGGCTCACGAGCAGTACACGCCCTCGCCGGCCGCATCGCCCGAAGAGGCGCGCGTGCAGCAGTGGACGACGCAGCAGCTCTTGCTCCAGTACCAGCGCCAACAGCAGCAGCAGCAAGCCTACTTTGGCGGCTACACGACCACATACCCCAACGCCGTCTACCCACCGCCGATCCCGAGCGCAAACGTCGATGCGTTCACGGCTCAGCTCATGCAGAGCGTGTTCCCGGGTCACGCCCAAGGTCAAAACCTCGACATGAGTGCTCAACAGGCCGAGCAATGGCGTCGCATCGGTGAGTCTCTTGTAACCCGCGCGCAACACTGGCTAACGAATACAGCAATGAGCAATATGACGCAGCAGTCTGGCCCGTCGCTCAACGAGCTCCGTCAGGCCGTTCGTGCCGGCATGGGCATCGGTTTCAACTTGTCCAACTCGTCGCCGACCTCTGCGTCCCTGCCCTCACCCTGGGCGCAGCAGGAGCCGGTCAAAGGCTTCTGAGCGTCGTTTTTGGTTCTCTCGCTCTAGCTATCCTCGATTGTATAAAACCCTCTGCACCACTTTTGTATGATTTGTGGGATGGATAAACTGTCGGATGATTGTCGGCGAGACCAGGACGGTCTGCTGCTTGCTTGACGAGCTCAGCCGGTCGCTGACAAACCTTTGCGCGCGTTGCCAGAGCGTACATGACCCGTGCACGCTGGCTCTTCCGTCCACCTGCTCGCAGCAGCAACGATGGAAACGACCGATCTCAAAGTGGCAGACGTACCCGACGCCCTCGTCGTGCTCTGCGACGTGCAACGTGAGAAACCCGACGCGGTCGTCGTCTTGTCGAAATGGCGCAGGATCGCGATCGCGTTCTGTATGATGCTCGTGTATTTCTTGGCTGTGCGTCGGGACGGGAGGGATCAAGCGCGTGCTGATGACTAGGGCTCTGTCGCGCTCTCGATTCTGTTGGCTTTGCCTAGTATGGAGCGGGACTTGGGGTTATCGACCGCTCAGGTGCAATGGGTGAGCGGTGTGCTGGATTACCATGGCCCGAGCTGAGATCGGCCTATAGATCCCCTCGGCGTCAAGTCTGAGTTTCGTGAGCACTAGCTTGGTCACTGGCGGTTCCAAGCTAATCATCACTATAGGGCTGGTGAGAAGCCTTTCTCGAATGAGTCTGACAACTGACGCGCCTAGCCTACTCCTCGTGTCCGGCCGGCTAGCAGATCTCTTTGGTCGCAAGCTCTTCTTCTTGCTCGGGATGAGCGTCTTTGTCGTCTTCTCAGTCCTCAGCGGGGTCGTCAAGGTGAGCGTGTGGTATCGCTGGCTTATCAGTACTGATTGGATCATGTAGAACTACATCGGGCTCTGTGTGATCCGAGCTCTGTCGGGCTGTGGTCAGGCTTTCGCAACGCCTGCTGCGTTTGGCATCGTCGGCGTCACGTTTCCCGACGAGCCTGTACGGACGATAGCGTTTGCTGCGTTTACTTTGGGTGCGTCTGACTTTGGTCAAGCCGACTGCTGAACGGAGCTAGGTAACCCCGTCGGTGCGATCGTCGGTCAGGTACTAGGAGGCGTCATGTCCGGCTCCGTAGGGTACGCTACTCGTCTATTCGATCGCCCACACTCATCGATGCCTACATAGGTGGTCCAAGCTATTCTATGTGCATGCCGCTATCGGCGCCGTCCCACTCGTCCTCGGCTTCCTTGTCATACCACGCGACAAGCAATCAAGCGCACGCGCTCACGAGGACCGTCGGGTCGACTGGCTTGGTTCATTTCTTGCAACGGCTGGAATGACCTTACTCTTGTTCTCGCTCGGGCAGAGCCAGCTCGTCGAGCGCGGCTTCAAGGAGCCTTGTGGGTTCATGCAGAGAGCGCCAGAACGCTGACTCGAGCTAGATATCGGGGCAGTCCTCGGCCTCTCGATCGTCTTGCTGGGTGCATTTGCGTACTCTCAGCACTGGATTGAGAAACATACGACGCGGCCGCCGATCGCAAAGCTATCGCTGTTCACGAGGCAAAAGGGCAAACTGTCGGCCGTGCTCCTCGTTGCTTTCTTGACCGTCACCTCGGTCTCGGTCCGTCTTGCGGTCCAAGTACAATGTGATACCGCTGACCAGTCTATCGACAGTGCTTCACCGTGTCCGTCTCGTTGTGGTACCAAAACTTGCTGGGGTATACTCCCATCCAGACGTCGCTCCGCGTCGTCCCTGCCGCTGTCATGGGCATGGGCGCTTGTGTGCGTCGACATTGTCTTGGCTAGATCGACGGCTGACCATCACAGCTCATGGTCATGTTCCTCACGCCGCGCGTCCCAGCCGTCTTCATGGTTGGACTCGGACTCGCACTCTGCGGGTCAGTTCTGTACTGTACATCGCACGACGGCTGACTAGCTACATTGCAGTGTCTCGAACCTCCTGTATGCCGTCGCGCCCCCAGGAGGCACGTACTGGACGTATCAATTCTTTGCACAGATCATCTTCCCTTTTGGTATCGACTTGTGAGTCGGGACTCTGAGAGGGCGAGGGATCTGATGGGCGCACAGCATGGTTGGTATCGGTGGGATCATTGTGTCGAACCTGGTCGAAGGGTGAGTCGGCCTCTTGCTCCAAAGCAATCACTGAAGTGTGCCAAGCGACGAACAGAGTGTTGTTGGGGGTGGGTCCGGATGGATCGATGGGCCGAGTTGACACGCTGCAGCACTGTTCAACACGTTTTACTCTGTTGGCTCTGCGTTTGGCTTGTGCTACGCCACTTTGATCAGTACCGAGGTGCAGCGCTCTGTAGCCGATCACAGACTTTCGCCTCACGACCTGCTACTCAGAGGTCTTCGTGGCTCGTTCTGGGGTGGACTCGGTGCCGGGTGGCTGGGTGAGTCGACCGGGGTTCTAAGCGATATGAACGCTGATGCCACTTTAGCCTGCGCTATCGCATGCTGGACGTTCCGCAACGTTGGCATTGTCGGCAAGGAGAAGCCACCGCCTGTGACAGAGTAGTGAGCTCGAGTGTAGAACAGCCAGAGTCGGCAGGGTCACTATAGAATCCAATGGGAAGCCGCTCGTAGTACCAGTTGACAAAGTGCCACCGAGCGCGGTTGTTTGGTTCGAGCGCACGGCCCTGGTAGCGCCACGATGAACAGTGCTATTGTTCTCTGAGACTGTTGGACGAGGTGAAACGGCGAGGCTGAGCATGTCTGGAGCAGTGTACCTCCCTACGGTGTGATAGGACGCGCATGCTGACATTCGCAAGGACGGAGCATTCGTTGGTCCGTGCCGAAGGACCCTATCCGTGGTCAACAGTCCGTCAAGCGTCCTCAAGTCGCTGTGGTCGCTTGCGTGGACTTGGCCGCCGTACTTGCGATCCTCAAGGCTCGAGCAACCTTTGACAGGAGAGATGGCTTGTCGGGTGATCGTCGACCCCTCGCACGGCCCCTGATCCGCGCGGACCTAGTGCTGTTTGTGTGTGTCACGCATAGGAGAGGCTCAGCAGCTTCGTCTGCGTGCTACAGCCTGCTTGTGGTCTGCTCTGATACCGCAACACACCCACCCAAGTCGCTCGTTCAATGCTCTTCATCTCACTGGCGCTGCTGCTACATGCGGCGGCGGCGTGTGCGCTCAGTCCACGAGGACTGCTGACAACCAAACTCGGGTGTACTGTCAAGACTCCGTGGGGCTCGGTGGCTGGCTACGAGACGCCTGGCGGAGCGTGTCGTTATACCGTCAAGTACGGTACAGCGGAGCGGTGGGGCGTCAGCAAACTAGTGTCGTCGATCAGGTCAGAGCAGATGCTTTTGCTGCTCACAGCACGCTCACTTGCAAAGCTCCGACGCGTCACAACTTCCTCCTTCATGTCCCCAGCCTGACACCTATCTCGGTAATCTTACGCAGTCGGAGGATTGCCTGTATAGCGTCGTATACGTGCCAAAGACGCACAGGCCGAGTGGAGGGTGGCCCGTCTACGTATGGTACGTGCACCGGCTGTCTCACTCAACAACCTGACGGCTGCAGGCTACACGGCGGCAGCTTTACATATGGTTCGGCCTCCCAAGCTGGTCTCGATGCTTCTCGTCTAGCCACAGAAGGCTCAATGATCGTCGTCGTGGTGCAATACCGGTCAGTCCAATTCGATTGCCGTCTGCCACCGCTGAAGATAGCCAGTCTTGGTGTTCTTGGCCTGCTACCGCCCGCCAAGGCAGCGACAGCGCAGGATCCAAACCTGGCAGTACAGGACGTCGTCTTGGCACTCGGCGCAGTGCAGGATGGGATCCGTGCGTTTGGCGGTGCAAAGAACAAAGTCACGGTCGGAGGTCAAAGCTCTGGTGGGACGATGATCAGGGGTGTGTTTGGTCGACGGTTGGGACTGGCTGACAATCGCAGCACTGCTTGGCAGTCCAAAAGCCAACCTCTTCCGCGCTGCTGTCATTCAGTCTGACCCAATGGTGCGTTGGCAAGCACCTTGTCCGACGCTCATCTCGTGCAGTCCTATGGCCTCGCCCCTCAAGCCATCACGAGCGCACTGCGGAATGCTTACTACGCCTCCTCATCGCTCAGCGACTGCACCGACATTGCTTGCCTGCAATCAGTCTCGGTTGATCGCCTGATCAGCGCTCAGACCGAATTCCTCATCAGCGCGCCCGGCATCGCCGAGGGCGTTCCGCTATCTCTACGTGAGTGCTTCTGCGTCGACACGTACACACCTGACTCTATTACAGCGCTCCGTCCCACCTTTGGCACAGTCACCGTTCCCACCAACATTGTCGCTTCACTCGCCACCGCGCCCGTCCCCCTCCTCCTGACAACCGTGGCCAACGAAGCCGGCACGCTCGTCCAAAACATCCTCTCGTCACCACAGGCGCTTTCCAACACTACATACAGCTATCTCCTAACGTCCCTCGTCAACCCCGAGCGGACCGAGCAGATCCTATCCTCTGGCCAATACGCGCTGCCGAGCGCCAGCACGAGCGACAGTGACCGCGATCAGCTGCGCGAGGTTGTCGAACGCGTCGGGACGGACCTCGCATGGCGCTGTGCGACTCGCGAGTTCGCAACCAGGGTTGCGCAGCGCGGTGGGACCGTGTTTGTGGGCGAATGGACAAAGGGCGTAAGCTACCTCTCGAATCTAGGAGACGGGTACTGTACTGGCAAAGTCTGCCACGAGGTCAGTCGCCTCGTAGCGTCCGATCTGTAGGGTCTGACGGCTGCAGGATGACATCTATCCGTCTTTTGGGACGGCACCGACGACGGATCACGAGATTGCAAAGCTCGAATCCGACGCGATCAGCTACATGTCGTCATTCGTGCGCGAGCTGGACCCGAGCCCAAGCCAGACAGGCTACTATTGGCAGAGCGACGATAGGTGCCTCGATCCGTTCCGGCGTGGGCGTGGGCGTGGCCTCGGGCGCCGACTGACATGGCGAGCTTTTAGCAACGGTGACCGCACTGTGTTTGCCCTCGGCGGGGGTGAGATCCGGCAGTGCCCAGACGGGTTGTGGGGCGACAAGATCAAGTTTGATTGGCAGCTCTATGGCTGAGCCGGTCGAGGATGGACGATGAGCATGCAATGTACAGGGTGCTATAAACGACTAGGACAATAGGAATCATGGCGCCTTGCCGCCGGCCGCGTCGATGCGCTCAGCTTTCTGTACAAGCGTCTCGCCGGCCGCCACGAGGTCTGCAGGCGCCTGACCGGCCGCCCGCTCGGCTCTCCGCTTCTTCAACACGTTTTCGAGGAAGAACTCGCCGGCCTGGAGTAGCGCAGATCAGTCTCAACCTCGCTAGACTCGAAAGAGATTCACCTTGTAGGAAGACCTGACGAGCGGTCCGCTCGCGACGTACAAAAAGCCCATACTCTCTGCGCGCTTGCCCCACTGGTCAAACTCTTCGGGCGAAACGTAGCGATCGACCTTCATGTGGCGTTTGGTCGGTCGCATGTATTGGCCAAAAGTGACAACGTCGACTCGTGCTTCGCGCAGGCCTGCGCGTAGCCATCAGTATCATGCAGTCGATGACCCGACCGGAGGGCAACTCACGCCTCAGCGTCTCTTCAATCTCGTCTGCCTGCTCGCCGACGCCGAGCATGATACTCGTCTTTGTCAACATCTCCCTGCCTTGCTCTTCTGCCGCCCGCTTGGCGTCTTGCAGCACCCTGAGGGACTGTTGAAAGTTTGCGCGGCGATCTCGGACGAACGGGGTACAGCGCTCGACGGTCTCGACGTTGTGTGCAAACACGTCGAGGCCCGAAGTGGCGACGGTGCGCACTTGGTCTGCATGGCCGGAAAAATCGGGTGTGAGGGCTTCGACTAGGATGTTGGGTGCTCTGCGAGTGGGCGTTAGCGTTGGTGGGTGGGACGTGACCGACTGACTTTTGTTTGATCTTGCGGATCGTCTCGGCAATGTGTGCAGCGCCGCCATCGGCCAAGTCTGCGCTGTATCAGCGACTGAACAGCGCTCTCTCGGTTGATACAAACCATCACGATCGACACTGGTCAACACGATGTAGCCCAACCCCCACCTCCTGATCGCTTCCGCCGTATTCTCGGGTTCGTGCACATCGAGCGGCGGGGGCGCCTTTGAGGTCTTTACGCTACAGAACCGACAGCCTCTGGTACACTGATCGCCCATGAGCATGATCGTGGCCGTCGCCTTGCCCTTGTCGCCACCCCAGCAATCGCCAATGTTAGGACACTTTGCTTCCTCGCAGACCGTGTGCAGGCCGAGACCGCGAAGGTCGCGCTTGATCGCGGCGTACGATGCGCCCGTCGGGATCGGGTGTTTAAGATGCGCTGGAAGCCGTGGTCTGCGCAACTGTCAGTCTGCTGCGAGCTCGGCAAAGACGCACTGCTTGGTGTTGCCCAATGTGACCCTGGATTCCTTCGGCGGCAGCTCGGCACCCGAGACGAAATCGTCAAAGCTCAATCCATCATCTAGCCTCGCCCTCGCTTTCTCCCTGACATGGCCGGTGCTCGTACTCGAACTAGCGGCTGGGATCGAGGCCGCGGTGGCGAGTGCGCGGACAAACTGGGGTGTCAGCGCGCGATCGCGAGTGACGGCGACGGCGTACCGTGCTTGGAGAGTGAGAGTATGCGAGGGATCGAGTGAGCATGTTGGTTGTTGAACGCGGTCGAGGTGAGATTGCGCGTTCCGGATTGGCAGCGACGAGGATGTTGGAAATCGACCGAGTGAAGTGAACGCGGTCACGTGATCGGTCATTACTATGCTTACTATGGATCGGATAACACGAGCACACCAGAGTGAGCAGCCTAGGCAAGCAGGATGCAGCAGCGAGTGCTCACTCTGTCGCCGTGTCCAAGCGCTGTACAGTCCCGCCACCTTGATATGCTACATGCAATGCTAAAACTCGTACAGGTCCATCCGATCATGCCTCACCTTGCCCCGCTGCTCGTCACCGTGAGCATGCTCATGCACAGGCGCGACACTCTCCTCGCCAAACCTGACTTTAGCTCGCACCTTTTTCGGCTTGATCGGTTGGTCGGCTGATTCAGGTTGCGCAATCCCACTTTTGGGTGTAGGTGCAGGTCCCGCGGCCGGCTCGACACCTTCGTGGACGGCGTGTGACTGCTGCTCCTGCGCCACACGTGTCGCTCGCGTCCCAACGCCCGTCTCGGTAACCGGCTCGGTCCTGCGCTCCCCAACGCCACCCTCGACTCCGAGATGCAGCGTCTCAATCACCAACCGCTTGCGCTTCAGCTTGAACGCCAGGTTGTTCTCGCCTGCGCCGTCGCAGACGCCAAGTAGGCTTGAAGACTTGAGAGAGGCGGGCAGGAGAGCGCCTCTGCTCGGAAACGAGTGGAGCGTAAAGAGCCCGTGCGAGTGCGGAAACATTGGTGCGAGCGTTGGGTCGTCTGACGTGTCAGTCAGCCTGTTGAGAAAAAGAACAAGAGCCGAAACGGACCGGCAAACCCCTGGAGCTCGATACAGCCATCTACAGCCCTGGCCAAAGACTTGATCCACGCCTGTTGGGTGTCCTGCCAGTCTTTTGGAGGCGTCTTGCACAGATACCATGGCAGCGTCACGAGCGCGACGGTAGGCTTGGGCCGGACGAGTAGCTTGAGGGAATGCAGGTAGCGATGGATCTGGGTTGATGAGACTGCGCCGGACGGGTCGGTCGACCAATCGACCGATCCGAGCGAGTGGACCGACACCCGGGTCACGGCGGTCGAGCGGGATGAGGCCAGTTCGGTTTGGATGGCGCTGATGGACGCTTGGAATGCGTCGGCAGAAGGGTGCGAGGGAGCTTGCGATGACGAGCGCTCGGTGATGTCGACGTACGAGACTTGGCTCGTGTCGTGGAGATGGTCGAGTAGTGGCGAGGGGATCCTTTGCGTCAATGTCAAGGGCGATGAGCCTGCATCCCAGATCAGCTCTGATCCACCTCGATCAACCACCACCCACCAACAACAGTCGTTCGATACTTTTTCATCTTGTCGTACCGCCAAGCAATCTTTGTCCGCCCCGTCACCTCGTCCAGTCCCTCGCCTTCACTCTCTGGCTCGGTCCCGGTCCCTGTTTCTACCCCTTCTCGCTCATCAACCCACATACACCCTTTGACCAGCTCCCTGCCAGCCCCGGCATCTCCCACCACCAGACTCTTCTGACCCACGACCAACCCCTGGGCGATCCAGTACCGCTCAACGAGCGTGGACCAGGCGCTATGAGCGTCCGGAGCGAGTGCTAGCAGAACAGAACCGAGGGGCAAACCACCGCCGAGGACGTCGTCGACAGAGGGAATGCCCGTAGCGACGAGCGGGAACGTAGGGGTCGAGGTGGACAGGTGGGTGCCGGGAGGGGGAGGAGCGACGGTCGATGGCGTTCGGCGCTTGAACGAGGACATTCTAGGCGGGCGAGCAGTGCTGATCAAGAGAGCAGCTCAGCGAGCAGGGAGATGCAACTGTTTGAACGGAACAGGGCTGCTGCTGCACGTGTATATCTCCTCGCCCGTTGCTGCGATCAACCATCCATCCTTACTGGCATCTCACAGACTGCGAGACGATCATAGGAGAGAACACTGGAGACGATCAGCGTGATCGGCCGTGGTGAAAGGTGTCCGAGTCGACGAGACGGCGGCCACCGGCGCTCAGTTTGTCAGTCGAACACTGTCAAGAATGTGGGTCTTTTGCATCCTGACAGGCAACCGCTCATCCTCGTACAGCGGCCATCCCTCGCAGCTGTCATCCCTCGCAAGGGTGCAGTGAGATTCATAGCTACGCAGGATGCCCGACTTTACAGCTTCACCACCGGCGAGCTCGCCCACGACAGAGTCTCATCCCCCTCGCATCCCTCCGCTCTCTGCACCTGCGGGTCCAAGAGCACCGCTGCCATATCTCGACTATGGCTCGCTCCCTCACGTCTCGCTGGGCGGTCTACGAGCTGCCCTGCTAGGCTACTTGGGTGAAGTCGAAGGTGCCGTGCGTGAACGCCTAGGTCACCCGCAGACCCCACCCGCACTCAACCAAGCCGGACCGTCAACGACGTCGTCTCTACGCAACCGTCTCCGCCGGCGCTTGTCCGAATCCGCACCAACGTACAATGCAGACTACGTGTTGAACCACCTCGCGTCCCTGCGCGAAGACGTCATGGCCTCTTTACCCGCACTACCCTTCCCATCGCTCACCCGACCCGCCATCCTCGATAGCCTTCCCAGTCGCCTCGCCGTGCTCGACTTTCACCTCGGCGGTCTGCCCGCTACATCCACCATGCCGCAAGCCCAAGCGCCTAGCGAAGCCGTCGAGAGCGCGCGCGCCAGCGTGATCCGCCTCGTCCATACCCTCCTCCCTTCAGAAGACTGGGCAGGCTGGGAACGGCTCGGCTGGGAAGAGCAAGACAACGATGGTGATCTACCATCCGACTTTTCGACCGCGCACCACAAGCAAGATTACTTTGGTGCAATCGCAACGGGCGAAGAGGACGAACCGGAATACCTGTTCCCGAATCGAACGCCGGCCGCTGTTGCGCGACGGCAGAGGACAAAGCGCTCACGTTCGCTAGGGTCGCTAGGCCACGGTGCTGACCCGCGCTACAATCTGCCAATGCTCGATCGGAGCGTATCGCACACGGTTGAAAAGTCACCCTTCACACCGTCGGGATCGCCGTCACCGAGTCCAGACATTGCGCTGTATCCGCAAAAGACGGATACAAAGCTCACAAAGCTCACGGTCCCGGAGGATCTATTACCTGGCCCGACGGTGGCCGAGAGCTTGCGCCGGAGCGAACAGGGCAAGCGCTTGATCGAGTTTCAAGATCTGCCAGTTTGGTTCCAGAACAACGAGCATATCGTGACAGGCTAGTGAGTGGCTTGGTCCCGCGATGGACATGTGAGGCTGATCCGCGCTAGTCGCTTCATCCCGCTTCACGCCAAAACGGGGCCTATCCCACTCATGCGCTCCATCACGGCATGGCACAACGAGACGCGTCGGTATCGCTTCGCTGCCTTGTCCCTGCACTCACGCTCCCCAGTCAACATCCACACCCATCTATTTCCCACCATATTGCTCTTGACAATCGGCATCCCAGTCAGTGTACCATATCTGCACCGGGCGTGCTGACCCGCCGTACAGCTCATCATCCATCAATCGCCCTTGCCCGAGGCTCATGTCCTCGACACGGTCTTTTTGCTGTCATATCTGCTGGCGGCTGCCTCGTGTCTCATCTCGTCGGCCGGCTGGCATGTGCTGAGCGGGTGTGCGGCTCGTAAGTGGTTCGAGTGGGGTGCTTGTGTCGACTGTGAGTCCGTCTGATTCCAAGTGGTCAGGCTGCTGACATTGCATAGACATCGGTATCTCATGTAAGCCACCGCGATGACATGGCTCGCGCTGACAAGCCAGGGCTCATCGCCGCCTCGTTCGAAGCCGTGGTCTACAATGCATTCTACTGCTCACCGAGACCCCTCCTGTTCTACACCATCACCAACATCAGCTGCGGTGCCGCCGGCAGTATCCTCCCGTTCCAAGCCTGGTTCAATCGGCGAGAAAACAAGGTCCGTCCGTCCGCTCCGCGTCATCTGCTTCGGATCCTGACGCCATCTCAGAACTGGCGGATCCTCTTCTTCCTCGCCCTTTGCGCCGCAATGATCGCCCCCCTCTTCCACCTCATCTTCCGGCATGGCTACGGCGAGGCGAAGCACTTTGTCTGTTAGTCCCAGATCGGCCCGGCTGGACTGACGTACTAACGCCTTTGGTGCCGTTCAGCCCCCTTTGCGCTCGGCGGCCTCACCTACGTGCTTGGACTCTTGTTCTACGCGTTCCATTTCCCAGAGGTCGTCTGGCCAGGCCGATTCGACTACTTTGGCGCGAGCCACCAGGTCCGTCTGCGCGTGATCGAGTGATCGAGTGCTGACCGCCTGTACAGATATGGCACATTGCCATCGTGTGCGCAATCTACCTACACTACCGTGCAATCTTCATCGTCCACAGCGCGCGCTTTGATTACTCGTGCGCGTTGCCGGACGCCGGGCCGCCCATCACTCAGCTTTTGTCGACTTGGGTGTACGGCCCGAGACGGTAGAGTAGAATCGCGAGATGCGACACATTGTAGATCCTTGCGGCGTTTCTCGCGGTCGCCACGGGAGCAGGGCTATGTGTCCTTTGAGAAAGGACGTTGTGCATCTCGGCCGGCGGACGGTAGCGGACCAAGATTCTGCGCTTGGGTGTGTTGTCAGCGCTCGCTGCCCCGAGTGCTCGGCGGATCTCAGGTAGAGCTACGCTTGACGGTCCATACCCGTGTGCGAATCCCAGCGATATCTCGGTCGACACCGCTCACACTCAGGGCGAACCTGCCGCCGGTCGATCCTGTGCTCCTTTGTGCTTTCCACTCTCGTCCCGGACCCTACCTTTGCACTCTTGGCCAACGCAGCTCACTACGTCGCCGTACCGCTTTGCTCACTAGCTAGATAAGTACAGCAACGGGGACAGGAGGGCGGGGAGAATGTCCAAGGTGAGTGCGCTTATCGCCTCAAGCGGCACTGATCCCGGTCTAGGCCCAGCTGGTCAGAGAGCAGAAACTGGTCGTTGTCGGCAGTGGTGGTGCGTGACGGCCTGGCGGGGACTGGATGCTCGCTGACCGTCATTCAGGAGTTGGCAAGAGCTCTCTTACTATCCAATACGTTTCAGCCCAGTTTGTCGACGAGTGCGTGCGGGCTACGCGGCGGCTCGAGCTGATAGAACAGTGACTACAACCCGACGATTGAAGATGCATATCGATGTCAACGACTGATCGACGGCGAGGCCGTGCAACTAGACATCCTGGATACGGCAGGCCAAGGTGTGCCCTCACGACTGCTGCTAACGTGGTGAGCTGACCCTGCGACAGAGGAATACAGGTCAGTCTTGTTCCATGCCAGTCTGCCATGATTCCAACGTCTCCAGCGCAATGCAAGATCAGTGGTATCGCTACGGCATGGGCTTTCTCCTCGTCTATTCCATCACCGATCGACGGTCTTTCGAAGCCGTCGAAGCGTTCCACCAGGGCATCCTGCGGACTAAAGACCGAGATACGGTGCCGTGTGTGATCGCGTCCAACAAGGTGAGCGCTCTCTTCTGTTGATCCTATCACAGCCACAGCTCAACTGCGCACAGTGCGATCTGGAACGACATCGCAGAGTAGGCCAGCTCGAAGGCCGGGACCTGGCGAAACGGCTTGCATCACCTTTCATCGAGTGCTCTGCGCGCGAGGCCGTGAATGTCGACGTTGCGTTTCGAGAGCTGATCCGGCTCGTCCGGCGTGACCAAAAGGTGCTTGAATCGATTCGCCCATTCGGAGAGACTGACGTCGCAGCGGATCGCCATCAACGCCTCGAAGGCGCTAGCAGCCACTCAAGGGATCCCCGAGAAACCGCCGACACCAGTCAAGCCGGCACACAAGAGCAGAAGCCACGGCGCGGGGTGCTGTGTGCTCATGTAGTCCATTCAGTTGTAGCACCCACGGTTGACATATAATATGTTCATCAGCGTCAGATACAACGTATGGGCGGATCGTGACCGTCATTACATGGTGCCTGCGATTGTCTCCCAGCCATTGACCCATTCGGCTTCGCGCATGAGGTACTCGAGGTTGTGGGTCCGCCAGTGGTCTAGCCAGGCGATGACGCGCGAGGCGGCGACGTCTACCGGCGAGGGTGTAGCGCATGCTGGTGGCGATGCGCCGTGTTCGACAACCACCTTCTCTGGCGGTGCATCCAGAACGGTCTCTTGGAGACGAGTGCCATTCGCCGATGGCGGCCTGCTGGCAGGTCTGTACTGTTCAGCCACAACCCAGTTTATCCACTCGCAAGCTCACCGCTCAAACGTGTCAACCCTCAGCATCATCTCGCGCAAGACAATCGCCGCTTTTTGCGCCAAAGCCCCACAGTCTGGCCACTGCACCACGCCGTCCAACAGTTCAATCGCATCCGCCGCGGCCGTGCGCATCTGGATCCACTCGTCCGAGGCAGGCGTGAGCGCCAGCAAGACCTTGTCAACGTGCATGACGAGGCCGAGCGTCGCAGCCGCTTCGAACACTGAGGCCGGGTCGAACAGCCTCGGCGCGACTTTGGCATCAAGCATGCGCGCCGAGCGATGAACGCGGAGGTTTGCGATGCAAAGCTGGGCAATGAGTTTACGTGCTGGCGTTGGGGTTGCCGGATCAAGGTATTGTGGGAGATGGGAGCGATGGACGCCGATACGGTACGCTAGTAGCGTGGCGTGTAGGTGGATACGGTGTGCAGGAAGATACGGGTGCTGACCGTCAAACGAGGTGTTGGTGAGCGGGAAGAAGCGGAGGTAGGCTGGCAGTGCTTCTTGAAAGGCGTTGATGGATGAGTCGAAGCGGAGTACAAGGTCATGCGGTGTGCCAGCCTGGGATACAGTCACAAAGGAATCGAGCACGGGTGTGATCAGGCGCGCGAGGTGGGCTTGGATGAACAGCGAGGTACTAGCTGTGGGTGCTGCGTCCGTTGTAGAAGCCGGCAGGGCAGGCGCGTCGGGCGGGATGGCATACAAGTCGGCCTCGGAGATGGGTGACGGCAATGCGATGAGGTTGTGGCCGTCAAAGATGGTGTATGGAAACGACGTCAAGCTGCGGCGCCGTCAGTGACTGAGATGAGTACGAGCTGCAGACTCACTATGAATGCTGGCGATCGGCGATATAAAGCGCCCACATGACTCTTCGCCTGAGCTCACGCTCGCCCTGAGGGATCCCATCCCACTCTTTGCCCATACCCAGCGCCTGGGCAACCTTGATCCCCTGCGCGAGCCAGCCACCGGCCGGAAGCAGTCGATCATGCTTGTGTCCCAGCACCGAATAGCGATACAAGGTCAATTTGAGCATGACGAGCATGACGCTCGGTGGATCCGACTCCTCGGCAATCTGGGCGGTGAGCAGCGCGAGGTCAAAGTATCGATGGTAGAGTGGTGTTGGATCGTTTGCTAGTGGTGGAAGCGCAGCGAGGATGCGTGATAGTGAGCGAGGGTACACTGGCGCGCTGGCGTTCTGCGCCGAACCAGACGGTACAGGCGCGGCAGCGAGTAAGAGTCGACCTGTCTCCTCCGGCAGGATCCGCAGGCTGACGGCGAGGAATGCAAATGCATTTGCGAGCGTCGTGGCGTCGCCCTCGCGCAAGCGACCATGGTTACGGCGCTTGTTCATTGTCCGGAAATCGTCAAGGTATTGCGGGCGCAGCAGGCTGATGCCTTGCGCAAGGAACGGATCGGTGAAGAACGTGTTGAAGAGAATCGACTGCGTATCGGTTGATGGGAGACAGGCAACAAGTGGCAGCAGCGCTGTAGTGTAGGGGTTGGCATGGGTTGCAGAAGCTGGGGTGGGTGGGTAGTCGGAATGTCGAGACCGAGCAGCATGCTGTCCGTTCACGCGGTGGCCTCGACTTGAGCTCGGGTGGGTACGGGTCGACGCCGGCAGTGTCTGCGAGTGTTGTGGTACGTGCTGGCTTGAGCCAGCGTGCGAGCTCGAGTGTCTGCCAGATCTCGACTTTTTGGGCTTTGGAGCCGGTGCAGAAGCGAGCTCGAGCAGCTGTACGGTTCATTAGCGCCTTCTCAATCTCCAAGCGACCACCCACCTCGCCAGAGATCTCGTCGTCGATCGAACGCTCTCGAGATCGCTTGCCTGCATCGTTCGACTCGCGCTGGCTGGCGTCGTCGTTGGTAACGAGCGGAACCGACGTCTGCCTCGGGCTCTCGACGAGGCCATCGGCATGCTCTGCCAACTCGTCGTCCTCATCGAGGTCGCGACGCGGTGAGCGCCGCTTGGCTGATGGTTCCGACGCCGTCACTGGCGAGCCCGAGGCTGCATCGCCCACCTCTTTCTTAACGGCCGTGTCCGTGCTGGCTGCGGCAGACTGATCACGCACAGACGACGGTGCGGGCTCGGCTTCCGAATCACTATCAAAGCCATTGAGAACCCGATCGCGGATGGCCGTCGCCTGCTTTGCCTTTGCCATGGTTGAATCTGCCGGTGCCAGAGTCGAGGCGTTGGAACCAGTACGAGGAGCTTCGTCGGCGTACACGCACGGTTTCGACTTGCGCAGGCAAGAAGAGCATGCTGGCCGAGACTGATCGCACTGTCGGTCGATAGGGGCTCAGCGGGTCGTTGAAAGGGATACGAGCGGTGCACCTACCTTGATCTTGCGACGGTGACACAGAGCACAGCTCGACTTGCGAGACTTTGCAAACCCGAAGCGAGCGACGGGCGTGACCTTCTGGGACTGGGACTGGGCGGTGGTGGGTGAAGTCGACATTGTGTGCGGTCCGGTGCTGTGCTGTGCTCGACCGCTGATGGGACCGGCGGCCACTCAAGCTGTTTCAACGCCCGACCGAGCGCCGTCTGCACGCTCGCTGCCCTCGGCGGTGCACTCGACGGCGCCGTCCCCGTCTCGGCGGACCGGGCGGCCTTGGCGGGGCTCGTGGCGTCGGCGTCGGCATCGGCGACCGCAACGCCGACAATAGCGAACAATGCAGCATGCATGCGGACGACGTATACAGTAGGACAACGGAGATGCGCGGCAAGGCAAAGGTTAGTAGCCTTGCCCGGCCAGGTAGTCTGCCTGCAAACGACCCCAGTCAGCAACCTGCCGGCCGAGGCGCAGCGACTCACGACTTCGAGGTAGAAAGTAGCCGGCTTGAACGTGATGGGGTTCCCGGACCAGTTTGAGAATGCGTATCGGACGTGGTTGACCCAGCCGACGCTCGGGTCGTCAGCCGGACGCATGCACACGGCGAAGGGCACTCACAGATCCAGGTGGTTGACGCCGAGAAGGGTACCCCTGTACTCGCCCCATTGCGCGCTCTGAACAGAGACCAGGCCGTCATTGGGGCCTTCCTTTGCTAGGATGACTGAATGCGGCCACCTGCATCCTGTCAGCCGCAGCCACGATCGATCCGATCAACCCACTTGAATGTATCGAGTAGACCGGGCTCAAACGCAGCGCCCCACGACATGTACTTGACGTCTGGGCGGTCCAGCACGAGCGCGTTGAACTGCTTCATTGATCGTGTCGAGAGCGCATCAAACGCCGAGCCATCGCCAGAGTTCTCGAGCTTGAACGTTTCCAGCATCCCAAGCAACGTCGGCAACCGCTCGCCTGGCAGACATAAGCATCTTCTGCGGCAAACGCAGCGCAAAACTCACGGCCAATCACCGAATCAATCACATAGTCTGCAAACGGTGACCCCCGATGCGGCGTCGCAACCGTCGTCACGCTCACAACGTTGAACCGTGTCGGGTTCAACTGCGAAGTCAGATAGCGACAGTCCAATCCGCCCATGCTGTGCCCGATCAAGTTGACGTCGCGACCGGGAAACTTTTCCGCAATCACGTCGTCGAGGATCTTGGCTCGATCTTCGATCGAGGCCGTGGCGGGTACCCGGGTGATCAAGACTTCGACGCCGTTGGACTCGAGGACTTCGCGGATCCCTCGCCAGTGGGAGATTTGCAGCCTGTGAGCTTCAGCAAGCGCTTGAACGGAACACGGCGGTGAACGCACGGTGGGAGACTCGTTGGTCCTGTCGGTCTGTCAGTCGACTAACCCACAGACTGTCTCGTGACCCACCCAGGTAGTCGAATCCAAGCAGTCCGTGGCAGAAGACTACAGGGTTCTTCGGCGTCCGATCTATCCCGTCAGCAAAAGCCAGCACCAACCGCACCCACACTTCTCATTCAGCTTGGCCTGCGTCTCTTCTGCCGAGCCCTTGACGTCCTCATCTGCCATCATGCCCTTTGTCCCGCCGTTCCACCAGTTTCCAAGAGACGAGCCCCACGACGCCGAATCGCGCGACGACGTGCTGAGCTGCCTTTGCGCCGGTCGTGGGCCATCATTGCTTGCGCGTCCGGGCAGGCCGATAGACAGGTTGCCAAACGACGGGAGGGAGGGCAGGTAGGACGTTGACGCGGCTGGTTTGCTTTGAGCGTGGTCGGCCGGGTGGGCGAGTAGGGAACTGATGGTTCGTTGAAGATGTAGCTGGTTGTCTGATGGCGTACCGCTATGCGGCTTGTCGGCAGCAGACAGGGGCAAGCCCGTAGCAGGGTCTAGATCCGGAAACGAAGGTCGAGAAGACGATGAGCTCGCCTGACTTGCCACCGATGCCTGTCGACGATGAATGACTTTGGGCGAGCCGGGTTCTGGCTGGTAGCTGAACGAGGGCTGGCGCAGGCTCTGCGACAAGCCGAGCATGGCGTCGATAGACCCGGGTGCGACGGTCGCATACGACAGACTGGAGATTGGCAGCGTCGACCGAGTTAGCTGCGAGACGAGCTGTGGCCGCTTGCTGCTGCTCGTAGGGTAGCTCGGGTGATGGGCCAGCGGTGGTGTAGATAGGACATGATCAGGCCGTCTTGGCGAGGGTGAGGGTGGATACTGCGAGTCGATACTCGATGGTTCACTGGCGGTCGACAATGGCGTATTGAGGGCCTCTTGGAGCATGCAGGCCAACGGCGCCGTCGGTGGTGGTGTCCGTGCACCAGCATGATCTCGCCCACCCGGTACAGGCGTCACATCTCCGTCTGTAGCCCTGCCCTTGCCTTTGCGGTCGACGACTGGCGACGAGCTGAGCGTCATGGAGGATGTGGATGTGGATGAAGGACCGCCGTCGGTCATTGCTTGCACTCGCACAGCCAAGCGGATCTGCAGACAGCGTGCAGTCGGTACGAGGGCTTGCATGCAGCTCCAGCCTTCTTCTTCTTTGCAGTCTCGTCGTCGTCGTCGTCGTTGGTGGTGGCGACCAACAGCACGTCGCTCATTAGTCGTCGACAATCATCATCATCATGTCGGATCATCAACGCGAACCGGGCCCAAGTGTGGGCAGGCGTCAGCTCGAGCCAGTCACTCCGCATCGGATCGTGGTCGCCTTCTTGCTGTGTCATGCAGCCGAGGCTGGCAACGTCGACTCGCCGCAGTTCGTCTCAGACGTCTACAAGCTCATTGCCGAGGAGGTCTTCGAGGTCTGCTGCTAGCCTCGCTCGCACCCTAGTGCTGCATGGCTGACATCCGCATAGGTGCACGCTCAACCTCGAACATTCGCCCAGCTCGAGACCGACTTTCAACGCTGCGTCTCATCCGACCAAGCTCGACAACTCGGAGCCCTCGACGACTTGAGCCATGACCGCGACGGTCAAACCGTGCGCTCTCAGATCGAGCTCTCTGGAAAACGGCGTCTCGCTCTACTAGATACCCTGGGTGCCGGCTCGCGACCCATGTCCCACGCAGACGTAGCGAGGGGATGTGACCTGTTGCAAAGTCAGTCGCACAAGACGGATCGTACAACGTTGACGCGAGCACAGGTATGATTCGCAACCTCTCGTCCTTGGTCAACTATGCAGATGAAGATGTGTGTTGCTTGTGCGTAGTGTTTAACGAGCTGACTCTTGCAGATCCCCGACGCGCCAGAGCCCTTGGTGCGGTTGCGCGTTCGCTCTTACAGCTGGACTGACTCTGGTCAGTATCGGCGCTCACCCTTTGGCCTGTTCTGCCGTTCGATGATTGTTGGCCTACAAAAGCTCTCTTTCGACGGTCTGACCCGCCTCGCGAGGCAGCTGGCCGCGTGGACGGCGGCTGCGCCAACTCGTCCATTTACAACAGTGGAGCGGTTGGACAGTGAGTCTATGAGTTGGACTGTAAGACACTCACACCGCGTAGAGCGGAACGCGATGTCGGACACGCTCGAGACGCGAGTCCGGGCCCTAGAAACGTAAGATATACAGACGGCAGCATGTTGCAGGCTGATGATTGCCACAGCCATCAAGCGGCAGCGGCCGCTGGCGACTATTCGCTAGCCCTGGCGTCTTTACGCCAGTTTTACGACTATCGCTTTCCACGGAGCGGTCGGTGGGTAGCTTGCATCTGCAAGTGGTAGCCATTGAGAGGGTCCAGGGGTCAGCACCAGCACGCGTTGCTCAACCTAGCATCGTACCACTACAGTACCGGCGGGATGGAGGCTGCGCGGCATGTGAGCGCAGCAGTCGTGAGCGGACAGTGCTGATGGGTCCAGGCGACGAACGAAGCAATCAAGATTGCACGAACAGAAGGGGATCGTGACTGTCTGCAGTTTTGCATGGGGTCAGTGATTGCAGCAACCTACGAGTTGTCCCTGCTGAGGCTCACAGCCTGCTCCACCGCATCTCAATGGAGACCGCCTCGTCGTCCACCTTTCCAACCCAAGCAAACCTGATCAAACAAGTCTCATTCTCGTTGAGCAAGATCCCCTCGATCACGGCAGCTCGCGACGAGCTATGGGGCGCAACACTTGCCATGGACCTTGGCGAGTCTGTGCCATCAGCGTTCCGGCGCATCTACAAGGCTCTGGGGCGGCACGAGGCTGCGCTGCGGCCGGCAGAGGTTGATGAAGACGGAAAGGAGGTTGTCAAGGGCGATGCCAAGCGAGAGCCTTTGGAGCCGGGCGAGTGGCACGCAGCGCAGGCGCGTTTGTGGGGATTGATGGGTCAGTCGTGGGTGCAATGTGTGACGGTTAACTGACAGAGCTAGGTGTCGAGCCAGTGACGGAATTGCACGAGAGTCTGACGCTCGATGCGCCGCCTGCGAGCGAAGACTCGAAATGGACAGTGTTGCTCGCACGGGCACAGAGGGTACGTCCCACTCATCCAACACGCAGCAGGACAATACTGACCCGTCACAGCAAGCGCAAAAAGGCCGACTCGACGACGCACTCGCGTCCCTTCTTGATCTCTCGGTGATCCACGGCATGTCAATGCAGACGTACCCAATCTGGTCTGATA
The DNA here is from genome assembly GCA_001599935.1 of Holtermannia corniformis. Classification (NCBI taxonomy): domain Eukaryota; kingdom Fungi; phylum Basidiomycota; class Tremellomycetes; order Holtermanniales; genus Holtermannia; species Holtermannia corniformis. Next base: position 429,767 of record BCIJ01000017.1, on the reverse strand, counting down.
CCATCTGGAACCTCTTGACGCGCGATGCGGCCAATCGTGAAGATGGCGCTACCCTTGCTGTGATCGAGTCTCTCCGAGCGCCCGAGGGGTCAGTGGGGCGCGATGGGCCTGGTGGCCCGACCCGAGCGAGGTTTGCGCCTGCGCCGATGGGTGTAGAAGGTGGGATCCGACTCGCGCAGGAACAGGTTCAAAGTTGTCTCGCGCAGTCGCGCAAGCTGAGGGTCAGTGAGCGTCGCTACCCGCCATGCTCGGTACTGATGAACGTGCAGCAAAGTCAAGCCCCGCCGAATGTTATCCTCCCAAACCTTTTAGCGGGTGTACAGCTCGCGCAGGAACTCGCGCTGTGGCCGCTCTACCGCCTCGGGACCGTCATGCTCGCCGAGGTGCTCGAGGGGATGCAGGATACCGGGATGGCAGAGCTAGCAGCTGAAGAGGTCAAGCGAATCTGGCCGCAGGTCAGTACCGTCATCAGTCGGCGTGCGTAGTGTTGAGTGTCATTTCGGCAGGTTCATCACAGTCAAGAGCTTGAGACGGTCACGATCGGCGCGTGGGTGCTCGCGCGGACGGAATTGACAAAGGCTCTGGATGCGCCGGTACATGAGCAAGAGGGCTTGAGTGCGTGAATCGCAGGATCGAGTCGTCAAGCAGCTGAACGGTTGCAGTTGCGGCACGTAACTATCTCGAGCTCGCGCTCAACGCTGCGACCGCGCAGAACCTGATCAAACGCCAAACCGAGATCTTGGCGTTCCTCGCCATGCTCGACGGCGACGACGACGCAAGCCGTCCGCACGCTACCAGATGGCAAGCCGCGCACACGCTTGCCTCTCACACAGTAGACGAGCCATCTGTCGCTCGCGTGCAAAAAGTCGGTCAAGTGATCCAGCTTGTCGGTGTACGGATGGTCGAGCACTGGGCTTGAGTGGTTATGCAGTGTTTTTCCATCTGTTTCTAGTTTTCCTTGCCGTCTCTATCACTTCATCTTGCCGAGCAGGTGGTTGATCTGTCACGACCGCGTCAGGTGTATACTCTGACCTAACGTGGAGGAACGTACCGAGCTCTTTGACGGTCTGCCTTTACCCTTTGCCTGGCCGGCCATGCACGCGTGCAGAGCTTTGGCCGAGATGGCGCATGTTTCGACCGCTCGCAGGTCGCCCGTGGTGGCGAAGCAGTTGAGCAGGGCGGACAGCTCGAGCGCGCACGGGAGCACGATTTGATCTGTGCAGTGTCAGTGTTCGACATGGCAGTGCCGAGTCGGGATGAGACGTACCCTTGCGAGGGCGGACCTTGAACCTGACCATGCTGAGTGTTGGACGGTGCCGTCGGACGATGGTACACCAGTAAGACGGCGAGAGAGTAAAGGAGGTGAACACGTCATTGTTGACGGCAAACGGGGTTAGAGTCGCCACCCACTTGCCGCCAGCAACGGACCGTACAGCTAAGCACAATGGCATCCCCTCCAGCGCGGTCCAAGGTCAACCTCAGGAGCACAGCGGTCAAGCGCATCATGCAAGAGGCAGCAGAGATGGCTAGAGACACTGACGCCGATTTCACGGCGGCACCCCTCGAGGTTCGTCATCCGTCAACTGGACGCTGTACGGTACAAAGGACTCATGCGGGGTCGAGTAGGACGACTTGTTCGATTGGCATTGTACGATCAGAGGTGTCGAGGGCAGTGAATTCGAGGGAGGTCAGTAGCGCTGCTCGAGATCGCAATGATCTGGGATAGGATGTGGGAGAGCTACTGCTGTGACTGACAGGAACAGGCCTGTACCACTTTCGGATCGTATTGCCACCGCAATACCCCATGGCTGCACCAGATATCATCCTCTTGACACCGAGCGGTCGATTCGAGCTTGGCAAGAAGGTAGGTGCCTTGAGCCTCCAACCAGCTGCACCGACTGATCGCATGTGATCGTAGATCTGCATTGACGGCCTCACGAGCTTCCACGCGGGCTCATGGCAACCTGCGTGGGGTGTGCGAACTGGTGGGTATTGGCATGAAACCGTTGTAGACACGACTGACGCGCACAGCAATCTTGGGCCTTCGCTCGTTCTGGATGCAGCAGGGTGAGGCGCTCAGTGCCGTTGGGGCGCTCGACGCACCCAAGGCTGAACGAAGGAGGCTTGCAAAGCTGTGAGCAATCACCGTCGCCAAGATGACAGCACGCCGCGCTGACACTCCCAGCTCGCGCGAGTGGGTTTGCCCCACTTGTGGTGTTTCCAACCACGAGCTGATGTCGAGCACGCCGGGATCGTCAGCAGCCGCGGATGCCGTGCAAGCGGAGGCACCGGTCCCGTGTGATCAATCGGCTGCGCCAGTAGAGCCAGCGCCAGCCATTGCTGTAGACAGACCAGAGCCCGTCCAGTCCGTCCCTCGTGACGCCGAGCGCGCGCCGAGCATACCGATGGCTCCTACGGCCGTTCCAGCCCTTACGCTCACTCTGCAGCAAACAGAGCTCTCGGCTCTAGCCTCCCGCGTGGCTCCGCCTCCACGGCGCACCTCGTCCTCCCGGCCGCCCATCTGGATCGACCTCTGCCTCGGCTTTGCCCTCTCGGCATTCGTCGTGCTCCTCGCTCGGCGTCTCATCTGATCGAGCCCACGCTGTTGTAGCGCATGTTGTTGTATCGTACCTCTGCTTGATGCATCACCTCGGCATGGCCGGACACGGTCGCTGGCCCGAACCGATCACCAGCTCGGCACGATACAACTCCGAACGGATGCGGGGCCGCGGGATCCCCAGATTTAAGATGGTCAGCTTGAGCTGACATCTTGGCCATCTCGCTTTCAGCCAACACGAACAATGTCGCCCGTTGCAGACCATGGAAACTCGCAACGTCTCGACAAGAAGCCGAATGTGCCCGCGAAAGTCTCTTCGGTCCGTTTTGGCTATCAACCCGGCGTGTGGCGGAAGCTGACGTGCGCCTAGCCTGGTGAAGAGCGCTTGGTACTGAACACGATCCGCTGCTATGCTGCGGACCTGTGCCAGCAGTACAAAGGTGGCCACCCGGGTACCGTGATGGGCGCTGCGGCGATCGGACTCGCGTTGTATCGCTACCATCTAAGGCACAACCCTGCCAACCCAGACTGGTTCGCGCGAGACCGTACGTCTTCGGTCGTACACTACAACGCGCTGACGCCGTACTCTACAGGCTTTGTGCTCTCTGCCGGCCACGCCTGTCTGCTCCAGTACCTCATGCTCCACTTTACAGGCTTCAAAGCGTGGACACTGGACGAGATTAAGAAATATCACTCGCCAAGCGCAGAGGGCCACATGGCCGCCGGTCACCCCGAGATCGAGTTCCCAGGTGTGGAGATCACGACGGGACCGCTTGGTCAGGGGATCGCGAACGCGGTTGGCATGGCTATGGCGGGCAAGCAGCTCGGAGCGCAGTATAACCGCGAGGGCTACCCGATTGTCGACGGCAAGGTCTGGTGTTTTACGGGCGATGGCTGCTTGCAGGAGGGTGTGGGGCAAGAGGGTGAGTCGCTTTGGGGGACAGAATGGCCCAGGCTGATGGGACCGTAGCCATCAGTGTGGCGGGACACTTTGGACTCGACAACTTGATCTTGATCTATGACAATAACCGGATCACGGTCGACGGCACGATTGACAATTGCTTTACCGACGACACTTCGGCCAAGCTCGAGGCGACGGGGTGGGAGGTGATCGAGGTTGAAGACGGGTCGAACGATGTGAGTTGTAGCTGATGTCCAGGACGGCGAAAGGCTGACTGCGGGTCTAGCTCGCCGCCGTGGTGGCTGCATTCGACCAAGCAAAGGCCGTCAAAGGCAAGCCCGTGTGCGTCAACATCCGCACCATCATCGGCTTCGGGTCCTCCGCACAAGACACTGGTCCCGTCCACGGCGCAGCTCTCGGCGTCGACGACGTCGCCTACGTCAAGAAGGCCCTCGGCTTCAACCCAGACGAACACTTTATCGTCCCTCCCAAAGTCTACAACTACTTTACCGAATGCGAATCCAAAGGCGCAAAACTCGAAGCGGAATGGAACGAGCTCCTGGACAAGTACTCGAGCGCGTACCCGGAAGAGTACAAGGAGTTGCAAACCCGGCGCGAGGGCAAGATCCTAGACGGGTGGAAGGACTTGTTGCCGGCAAAGGGCGATCTCCCGCAGGCGCCTGCGCCGACGCGGAAATCGAGTGGGATCGTACTGCAGACGCTTGTGCCAAAGTGCAAGACGTTTACGGCGGGCAGCGCAGACTTGATGGAGTCGACGTTTGTCAATTTCAAAGGCCAGACCGAGTTCCAGAACGTGAGTGTGGCCCGGTGCGCACTGTCGGTTGCGATGCTGAGCGTCGCTCAGCCTGCGAGTGGTCTGGGTGACTACTCGGGTCGTCAGATCCGCTATGGGATCCGAGAGTTTTCAATGGTTGCCATCGGTAATGGCTTTGCCGCGTACCAGCGCGGCATGTTCATCCCGTCAGTATTACCAGGATCGCCAAACAGGCGCTGACAGTCCTAGGATCATGTCGACGTTTTTCATGTTCTGGCTGTATGCTGCGCCGGCTGTGCGCATGTCGGCGCTGCAAAAGCTGCGGTTCATCGGGATCGCGACACACGATGCGATCGGGATCGGAGAGGACGGTAAGTCAAGCCACTGATTACCTCGCTGACGGCTCCAGGCCCGACGCACCAGCCGATCGCGCTGCCCGCATTCTACCGCGCGCTTCCAAACCTCAACTTTATCAGACCAGCCGACGCGGAAGAAGTCATGGGCGCGTGGATCAGCGCTCTCGAAGACGAGAGCAACCCCAGCATCTTTGCGCTCTCGCGCCAAGCGGTCCCGCTCCTCGCCGGATCGGACCGTACAAAGGTCGGACGCGGCGCATACATTATCCAAGGTGACGAAACGTCAATGCCAGACGTCACGCTCGTCGCCACGGGCGCTGAAGTCGCGCGCGCCATCACCGTCGCAAACAAACTGTCCGAGACGGGCTTGACCGTCCGCGTCGTCTCGATGCCCGTCCAAAAGTTTTTCGACGCCCAGTCAAAGGAATACCGCCAGAGCGTGATCCCGTCCTCGCGCAGGATCGTGATCGCACTGGAAGCGTACGCAAGCTACGGCTGGGCACGGTACGCGCACGCATCGCTCAGCATGCACACGTTTGGGCTCTCGGCCCCCGTGGGGCAGATCTATGATCATTTCGGGTTTGGCGAGAAGGACGTCGCCGACAAGATCCGGGCGTATCTGGATGCGAGGAAAAAAGCCGACGGCGGGTACGAGTTACCGGCTGTGGGCGAGTTTGAAGAGTTGCTGCTGGGGATCAAGACGGTGCATTCGCACTAGGGCAAGGGTTCGGCTGTATGTACACTAGGATCCATGTGCACCCGATGCATGCGCTACAAGCCTTCATCCTCCCAAACCCACTTTTTCGCCAAATCAAACATGCCCTCCCATTTATCCGTCAACGCCTGCTTTGCCTGCGAGTCGGAATCGACATAACGCGGCCTAAAGCCCGAGAAGACGCGTTCGGCCAGTTCGCCCTCCCACACAATCTCACACTGGTTATCCGCCAGACTCTGCTTGGGGTCGTCGGCGGCCTCTTTCTGCAAAAACTCTGGAACGGGCTCGTCTTCCTCTTCGCCTTGGTCGTTGCGCGGTCGGGCCTCTTCGGTCCAGTTGATCCGACGCGTCATGAGCCCCTTGAAGTGCTCGATCCCGCGGTGTTCGCCCTCGACGACGACGAGGGCAAACTGCGGGTGGAAGATTGTGACGCCCGACAGGTTGTTGAACTGGGCCGTCTTGTTGACTTTGAACCGGTGCCGACCGTCGGTCAGGTATTTGATCCTGACGCAATGTCAGCGCGCGCGCGTGCGCCAGCGGGCAGCACTCACTTGTACACGGTCGCATACAGGCCCTTTGCCTCGCGCGCGACCCGCTTCTCATAGTCCTTTTGATGCCGTTGCTCCTTTGTGAGCTTTGCTTTCTGGTTGTCCGTCTCGTGCTTTTGAGCGCGCCCGGCGACCTCGCGCCGGATCCTCGCTTCGACTTTGGTGGGGTCTTGCACCGCGTCCGAGGTGAGGACCTTCATCATGTTGGCGAGCTTGACTGTGGGGCGTTAGCTGGCTGCGGTGTGACGACGCTCTTACCCTTTGGAGCGTCTGGCGGGATCAAGCCCATCTTTTGTCGATCACGCTTGTCCTGCAGCTCGGCCTGCCTGCGCTGTTTGCGCATCTTCTTCTGCTCCTTGGCCGTCAACATCAAGCCGCGCTCTTCGACCCTGCGGCCGTCCATCGGAGCCGGGAGCTGGATCGGGTGCTGTATATAGAGCGTCACGAGCGACGTCGGGTTGGTGTTGATGTGCTCGATCGCACCCTCGAGATCATCATACGATCCGCCCTTTGGCAGCAGCGCGAGGTCCCACCACTCAACCTCGGGCGGCGCCTGGCGCTTCAGGTTGCGCTCGAGTACTTCAAACTCTGAATCGAGCCCGGCTTTTTTCGCCGCGTCGGCAATCTTGCGCCGGAGCTCGTCCATCTTTGCTTCTTGCCGAAGCTCGTCGCCGAGCTGGATGTATTTCCCTTGGGCGTTGCCGCCGAACCGGCGTTTGCGCTTGTCGGCGACAATTTTTGGTTCTGGCGTACCGGCCGGACCGGGAGCGGTCGACGACGAGGCGGCCGCCACGTAGGGGTTGGACGACGGCGCGGGTGCAGCGACGGGCCTGACGACCGGTTGAACCGGTGCTACCGAGACGGCGTTTGCTCGCACGCTGGCAAACTTTGGCGCCATGGGCTTGTAACGATCCCGATTACTCCTCTTTTCCTCCTTTGCGTCTTCCGTCTTTGGCATCAATAGCGGGTGGATCCCGAGGTTGTGGACGGATCGCGTCGGGTCCGATGCCGACGACTGCCTCGCCTGTGCGCTCGTACCGGGTGACGGGATGGCCAAGCGATCCGACTTTGCCGCGATGGAGGCTTTGATCGCTGCCAGGCGGGCAGACACGTCGGCCGACATGCCGGCGTTGGGGCCTGAAGTTGGGGTTGCTGACCGCGGAGGGGCGGTCGCAGGACCCATGGGCGCCGGCGAGGCGGAGGGTGAAAGCGAGCCTGCATTCTTGGCTTCTAGCAGCGCGCGCTTGGCGGCGAGCTGTGCGCGGATGGCCTAAGACGACGTGAGTTGCTGTCTGACGTTTCGTCTGCTTTGAGCACTGACGGCAATGTCGAGACCTGAGCCTGATCCACCGGCCGAGCCAGATGCAGGAGCGATCTGTGCAGTAATGTCAGTGTGAGACTGGACGGGTTGGAACGGCTCGACGGACGGTGGTACTGTAGAGTCAGCGATGGGTGAGCGGTTGCGAGCCAGAGTATGCGTACGATCGGTGCTTTTTCGAGTCTGGCTGTCCTGCTGGCTCGTCGTCTGCCCTGCGCCTGTGCGACATGGTGCTGCGCTGCCTGCCTGGCTGTACGCTCGCTTGGTGGAGACGCTCGCGGTGAGAGTGGTGGTGGCGAGAACGCGGTTGGTGTTTGTTTTAATTTATCCTAATGATCCACTTTCACGTGATCGCACCACTTTGTACCACCTTGACCTTGTTGACATCCTCGGTGCGTCCAGTAGCTGGCAGCTCGGTGCTGGCTTCGACTGCTCCAGGCGGACAAGCACAGAGACGGTGCAGCGAGCAGCGAGGGTGATGCGGATTGTCATAACACATAGACACCATTGAGCTGGACAGAACCATCTCGTATGCAGCATGAACCACGACCACACCCATCTCGAACGCTACAGACCACCGCTCCCGCCTGGCACCGCCGCCGGCTCGACCTTTCGCACTCGCTACTTTGCCAACATCCAGCCGCTGCCCTCCCCACCGCGGGTCGAAGCCTACCCGTCCAACGCAAAGGCACAATGGCGCGACTACATGCACAGCCTGAGTACCGACATGGGAGCCGTGCGCATCTCGCCGGGCGTAGAGAAGCCGTTACCGGCTCTACCGGGTGATCGAGGCCCGCAATGGCCGTATCGGCCTGCAACGAGGCCGGCACCACCGCCCGTGCAGAGCTACCCGGGGGAGTATGCTGGGTATTACGCGCCGCCGGGGGGTCGACCGCCAGATGTGGATCTGGCGACGCGGCCGTATACGGTGACGGGCTATGCTGCGGCTGGGTCGCGACCGGACGCGAGGTCGGGCGAGCGGCAGCAGGTGGTGGATCGAACATCCTACGTGGCGAATGGAGATCAACGACCAAACTCGGCACCAGCGCCAAGCCATCTCACGGTCCCAACGCCAGCACCAGCATCAGCATCTACCTCACCAAGACCCTCATCACGACCCAACACGTTTTCAACTACACCCGCATCAGCCAAGACGCCCGTCAAGGCCTTCAAGCCGTCCTTCCACCCCCTCTCAACGCCACCAACGGATCCTGTACCCCCCTCGCGGCGAAAACCCTCAATCGGGACCCAAAGCAACCCAATCATCCTCGATGCTCCTTCATCCTCCGACCCCACACCCTGCACCCCCCGCCGGCGCGTCAAATCCGCCGTGTCCGTCACTCCAAGCGTAAGCGCCAACATCACCGATCGATCTCGAATCCGGATCGCCGCATCTGCATCACCCAGTCCCAGTCCCGCGTCTAGCAGTACAACACAGTGCGCCGGGATCACGCGCCAAGGTCTACCCTGTAAACGCCTCGTCAAGACCTCGGCACCCTGGCTCGACCTCGACCTCGAGGGCGAGGATGATGCCGGGCCGGCACGAACCCGCGCACGGTACTGTAAAGACCACGCGGGGCAGATTTGTGCCGTTGATGGCTTCTATTGGCGCTATGGAGCGGCCGAGGCGATCTGGGTCGAGTTTGACGGTGTGTGCCGCGAGTGGTCGGGATCAACTGACACGAGCATGATAGATTGGATACCGGAGGAATTGGGGCTGCAGACGCGCGCGCTGCTGCGGATGACGATGGAGGCCGAGCTTTCGACCAAGGTGTGTACAATGTTCAATCTGTGTGTGTAGCTGATGGACAGGAATCACCTGGGTTCATCTATGCTTACGAGCTGCGGGGTATGTCGAACCTTTGGCAATCTTGTAAAACGTGATCACTGACAGCGGCAGATCTCGCAACGGACGATCTGGCGTATTTCAAAGTTGGCAGGACGGACAATGTTCCTCGGCGGATCGGACAGTGGACGCAGCGTGAGTCGTCGGTCGACTATACTGAAGAGCACCATGTTGAAGCAGATGGTACCACAGGGTGCTCGTCGCACACTCCAACGTTGCGCGACATCTTTCCGTTAGCAGGCGCTGCGGACCGCGCTTCAGCAAGCTCGCTCCTCCCAGGCGCCACAGACGGCGGCACGACAGGCCGGCAAATGTGCGGCGCGGTCAAACGACTCGAGCGTCAGTCCCTCGCCGCCTCCCATGCCATCAATCACGCTAACGCTCAGCTCCAGGCCTGATCCATCTCGAGCTCGCCGATCGATCCCCGCTCGCGCGGCTGCTAGCGCCCTGCACAGACTGCGGCACGGTGCACAAGGAGATCTTTCCGCTGTCCAAGACTCGCCATGGTGCGAGGGTGTATGAGGACGTGGTGTACGAGGTTGTATCGCGGTGGGAACGCTTTGTGCGTACCGTGTGTATAGGAGGCATGTAGCGTCGAACCAAATAGTGCGGACAGGGCGCCATGTCCGCTGGGTGCGGTGGACGGATCGTGCGCAGGTGCATGGTCCGGGTTGAACCATCTCAAGATGAGTGAGGATATTGACATGATGCAGCGAGCTGAGAACGAGCTGCGCGAGACGTTTGGCTACCCTTTGTGCGTACGCGGTTTCTTAGTTTGAAGCCCGTGCTCGGATACTCGCATCACCACTGTTGCCATGTCCCAGCCCAGTCGAGTGACCACTCCGTACCCATCCTGACTACCCACAGCTTCAAGCTAGCCCAGCAAGCCGTCATCTCCCGTCTCCTCGTCTCCTCAGCCTCTGCACTCGTCAGCTTCCCGACCGGCGGCGGCAAATCCCTGTGCTACCAGATCCCCGGCATCCTCCTCCCAGGCTTGACAATCGTCATCAGCCCGCTGATCTCGTTGATGAAAGACCAGGTGGACGTGCTGAGGCGCAAGGGCGTCAAGGCCGCCAGTCTGGATTCCAGTCTGGGCAGGGACGAGGCCGAGGCGGTCAAGAATGGGATCAGGACGGGGGTGCGTTCCGTGCGGCCTAGGGGTCAAGCTGATCGAGTGTAGGATTTGAAGATTTTGTATGTGGCGCCCGAGAGGTCTGTGCGGTCATGCCCTGTGTGACAGCTTGCTGATCCGGGATAGGCTCAATAACGGTTAGAAGCTGGACGAGTGATGAGGTGCTGGGATCTGACGAGCGCAGAGAGCTTTGGACGATTGCTGGCGGGTTCCACTATCTCTCTGCTCGCGGTTGACGAGGCGCACTGTGTGTCAGAGGTGCGGTTCTCTTACCTGGCCGCTGTATGCCCGGCTAACGACCTCTGCTTCTCAGTGGGGTCCATCCTTCCGTCCAGGTCTGTCACATATACACTAAGCTGACCACTGCGCCTCTGACCTACCACCGTAGAATACCTCAAGGTCGCGCGCTTTGCGAAAGAGATCAACGCTGAGCGCGTGCTGGCTCTGACAGCGACGGCGACCGCCAGCGTGATCGACGATATCTGCAGAGGCTTTGACATTGACAAGCAAGACGGCGTGTTCAAGACGTCGGTGTATCGCGAAAAGTGGGTGCTGATCAAACGACGAGGTCACTGATCGGTCTCAAAGTCTGCATCTGTCTGTCAAGGTGGCAAAGACGATGAAGGACAAGTTGGTGGATCTAGCGCCAAAGCTCAGAGCTAGGAAAGGTGCGCTCGTCCGGAAACGCCGCGGCAGGTGTTGACTGTCAATACCAGGTCCAGCAATCGTCTATGTGACGCTGCAGCAGCAAGTGAGCAGATCAGACGGCTCGCCTTGCATGCACTAAACGCCCGAATAGGCGGCGAACGCTGTCGAGGATCTCATCAGCATGGGTGTCGATCAGATCAAGATGTACCATGCGGGTATGACTGCAGACGCCCGTAAAGGTCCGTACCGCGCCGAGGCACGGTCCGGTCACGCGCTGACGGTTGACAGACGTACAAGACTGGTTCATGGCGAGCGATCGCGGTGTCGTGTGTGCCACTATTGCGTTCGCCATGGGGATCGACAAGAACAACGTCAGGCAGATCCACCATCTCATGTTGCCAAAGAGCGTCGAGTCGTGGAGGTGCGTAGTGTGTGCGGCGCGTGAATGCAGCGCTGACGTCGAGGTAGCCAAGAAGTCGGTCGTGCAGGACGGGACGGTCTCGTGTCCGAGTGCTGCATGTACCTCTGCCCAACGGACGTGCCGGTCCTGGAAGGCTTTGCTCGGGGCGACGCGTTGAGTATCCAGACAATGTCAAGAAGTAATACTGATTGACCATAGATGCTCCAAGCTCGTACTCGTCAACTGGCTCAATACCGTCTTCTCCGCACCCGTGTCGCAGGACAACACTCTCGACTTTAGTCTCTGGCACATGTCACGCGACTACGACATTCGAGTAAGTGAACTGGCTCACCACAACGACTGATCCTCGTAGCCCAGCATGCTCAACCTTCTCTTCGCACTGCTCGAGCTCGACTACGGCCTCTTGCGTGCCGCTACGCCCTACTATGAGCAATTCGCGCTCACTGCCAAAGCGCCTGGTGGGCTCGAGCAGGTCAAGCAGGACAAGTCGCCAGAGGGTACGGCTATCAACAGGTACTGGACGAGGGGCAACGTGCGTGGTGTGAATCTCACAGGACAAGGCTGATCGAATGTAGGTCAACGTGGTCGATATTGCTAGCAAGTCGGGTATCCGCCGTGAAGCTTTGTCAATGCGGATCAGCCATTGGGAGCTCAGTGGCTTGGTCAACTCGAAACCGAGCCAAGTGCGCAACCGCTATGCATTGCTCAAGCCGCGCAAGGAGCTGCCGAGCACGCCAGAGGACGTCGAGAAGCTCGCGGAAGAGTTGAGTAAGACGATGGAGGATAGAGAGAAGAAGGAGCTCGCGAGGCTTGACCAGGTCATCGACGTCGCAACGGGCGAGGAGTGTGAGTCGCAGTGCATCCTCGGCCACCGCTGACGCCGCTGGCAGGCTTTGCATTCGCCATCGCAAAGTACTTTGGGGATGGTGACAATGTCCCAGATGAGATGTGTAATCACTGCACTGTATGCCCGCCGTCACCCTTCCGCACAGACCTGCTGACGTAGACTGCAGTGGTGCAAGACCCTAGAACCGGTCAAATTCGAAAAGGAGTACAAGAGATCCCCGCCGCTGAGCCTAATTGAAGCGGTCAGTGCAAACGTGACGCGCAACCCGGCCAGGTACCAAGTCTTTTGCAGATCCTCCACGCGTGCCCGATCAGAGACGACAGCCGGGCGCTAGCGCGGTGCGCGTTCGGCATCTCGACCCCGCGTTTGACGTATGTCCTTTGAATGGCCCTTAGTCTGTGCTGATGCCTTTGACACAGTGCGCTGTCCCTGGGCAAGTCCGCCGTCTTCGGCTCGTGTGGCGAATTCGCGTTCGACTCGCTCGTCGACATCTTTGAGCAAGAGTGCGTCAAGTGTGGATACAAGAACCTCCCAGCGTCGTTGTCTACCGCAACAAAGCGGGCTGCTCCAGGTGGCGGCGCGGCCAACAGGCGCAAAAGGTGATGCATGATATGCAAGATCTGATCCCGGCCATTGGGTCTGTGCTGACCGGGCAGGATGGCCTAGTGTACTGATCTGCCCGGTTGTCCTCTGGACCCTCGAACAGATGCGAGCGCCCTTGATCGGACACTCCGCATGGTCTCGCTCGAACGCTGTGGACGCAGCTTCGATCGTGGACCATATCAGGAAGAGCTGGCTGCATCTTGAGCGACAACATCATGTCCGACACTTTTCTCGAGCAGCTTCTGAAACGCACGACGGTCACAGACATTGATGAGTTGATGTCCAATGCGCAACGACTGCTACAAGACAAATTCGGTTTCTCCAGGTAAGTCATATCGTACGTGGAGACCGTGTACTGAGCGATCTCCACAACGTAGCTTCAGATCCGTCCAGGAGCCTGTGATAAAGCGTATTCTCGAGCGCAAGCCCACGCTTGCAACCTTGCCGGCGGCAGGTGGCAAGCGCATTTTATATCAGATACCCGCACTTTTGTTGCCTGGTTTGACGGTCGTGATTTGCCCTCAGCGGGTGCCTCTGTGGGAGCAAGTCGAGGCAATGAGAGCCGTAGATGCATTGGTGGAGGGCATGGATGGGAGAACGTCGTATGGAGAGGAAGCCCGCATCATGGCCGCCCTCGCCACTCGCGTGAGTCTCAACGGATTTCACGCAGACCTGACCGTCCGGTAGCAATGCAAGATTCTCGTGGTGACTCCGCAACGGTATGGCCGTGGTGACAGTATGACTGCGATCGCTGATAATCTCCAGCTTTATGCGCTCAGGCTTGATACGCGCCGCAAGTCACGATATAGATTCGCTAGGCTACTCAGTCACCTTCGTCCCATGCGTCAAGAACATATCGATCAGTCTCCTCGTGATCTACGATGCGGGCACGATACTGGACGTGAGTGAGCGGTGCCCTTTGATGAGACTGAATGTAATCCGAAACAGTGGGCAGCGGGATTCCAGCCGGGTAAGACGGGCGTGGCAACGCTACCGAAAGCTGCTGCTCAACAACGTGCAGTTCTCAAGCAGCTGCCCGGTGTGATTTCTCGCCTGCGAGTTGACACCTCGCTTGTCATCTCGGGTTTGGAGCCGGATGAAAGTGTGCAAGACATGTGTAATCAATATGGCATTGACCCCGCCGACGGGATCTGTAAGGGTAAAGCGTGGCGCGCAGAGTACGTTGACTTCGATCCTTGATGTGGGACTGACAGATAGCCGAAAGTCTATACATAGCAGTCATCAACTGCGTTGATTACAAGCACAAGCTGGCTACCGTAGCGCACAGGCTCAAAGCCCGATCAGGATCTAGTGAGCGGTTGCGTGAGACGACGCGGCCAACTTGACTGATTTCGCGAGGCTCTGCATTGATCTATGCTGCTACCCGACGCGAGGTAGGTTCAAGTTCGCGCGTCCGATACTAACGTGCGCAGGCCTGCTCCGTCGCTGAAGCTATGCACAAAGCTGGCGTGGTTGACGTAAAGCCCTACCATGCGGGTTTGTCTGATACTGAGAAACAAGGTGAGTGATTCCCAAGATCGCGCACCAATTCTCGCTGTAACACTCTCAAGCGGTGCAAACGTGGTTCTTGAACACGGAGCGAAGCGTTATATGCACCACCAACGTGTTGGCATTCCCGTGTCACAAAGCGGATGTCGGTCAGATCCATACATTCGCCGTGCCGCCTAGCTTGGATGAATGGTCGTACGTCGTTTCGAAGAGCTTTCACATTGCTGATTCCTTACATCTTGCAATCAGCCGTCAACTAGACCGCGCGGGGCGCAACGGGAAGACAGCCGAGGCGGTGACATATCTGTCACCGGGTGACTTCCGCAATGCGGAACGGTTTGTCATCGAGGAGTAAGTCTGACGGAAGCATGCTCAAACGTGAGGGCTCCAGCTCATGTGTACTGCTCAGTCGCAACGATCAGACTCCGGCAGGCTTGGTGCGCCGAACGCTGGCTGCGGAACGGATCCAGCTTGTGCTCACCGGAGACCGCTGCAAGTGCTTCTTGTCTTCACGCACCGTGACGCTGATTTGCCTCGACGTGTAGGTCTGTCGCGAGCGTTGGCTGCTCATCTGGGTGACCAAGAAGGTGTGCTCTCCCAGCGATGCAACAAGTGCTCAGTAGGTCATGTGCCGCCCAGGAGGAACATGCGCTCATGCTTGCCCCCAGAAATGCGTTCCCTCGCTGCGTAACGTCCCCCCGCCTATCTTCTCTAGTCTTCCGCCTCCCTCCAAGGGGCCCAAAAGCCGAACTCAGGTTTCGCAGCAAGCGATCAAGTCTGTTGGCCTCCAGAATTGCGTTCCCTCGCCGCGTTCCGCGCCCTCGCCTATCTCCACTCCTCTGCCTCCCGTCAAGGGGCCCAAAAGCCGAACCCAGGTTTCGCAGGAAGCAATCAAGCCTATTGGCTGCCCCTCGTCTTGCTCGGCGTCATAGGCGGATCTCCAAATAGCCATTTGTGTATGTTTTGTCTTCGCCGTATATATATACCATTCACTGCTACCTGCTTGGCCTTGCTGTCTGCGCTCTGCGTTGCCGCCGCTGATTGGAGAAGTGGAGAAGCTCCCTCGCTCCGGCGTTCGAATCCTGCTGACCCGCGACATGACGGGGCGCTCAGAGTTAATATCGGGTACATGCTCGATGACTGCAGCAAGACTCATTGACTATGCGTTGTGGGCAAATCCGCCGAGTTGCGTGTAAAGTGAGGGTAGCATGTACTTTTCTCTTTTCCCTGCGCTTTAATGTATTCTTGGAGCAACATGCACATCTCTCAGTAGGTTTGTATGGCTTCTAGATCTCATAGAAAGCAAGTGACAGCGCTCTGCTGAGCAGCAAGCACTGAGGGGTTTGCGGCAGTGCTATTTGGGAGGCCTAAACGAAGCTAGTTGTGGCCTGAACGCGAGCCTACTGCTTCTCACCCTCACTTGATACGCATTTCGCGTTTTAACCTGAAACGCATAGTGCTGGCTTCCGGCGTCCTCAGCACCATCAACTCCAGCAGCAGCACCATATTGAATCAATTGCAGCATGTGCTTTACACGACGCACGGTCAGCGATCCTCAACCCCTGAGTCTGTGCACGACAGGGTCCCGCTAGCCTCGAGTAGTGTATCGAGGTCGTGCGGTCGCGACCTTGTGAGAGCCGTGCGCAATGTATTCTCATTTCTACCTGAGTGTTCAATCCAGCTCAAAGCATTCACGATGTCAGACTACGATTCGGATAGCGAGATGATTCCGGATATGCAGCTGGCGGAGGTCGACCATCTGTGGGTGAGTCGCGATCACATCGGCAATCATGAGCAGACGTTGACGAGCTCTTTGCAGGCTATCCAACCTCCACTGCGCCAGAAGCTTGCTGAGACTCCAACCGCCGCCCACCTGGAAGAGTCTAAACTCATGCGGCACGTACAGACATTGCTGCAAAGTACCTTTGGGATCGCAGCGTCAGTTCGACTGGCATGCAAGGACAATGCACTCATTGAGGGTAGCTTCAAGCCATTCCAGGAGGTGGTGATCAAGCGGACGCTTCTCGGAGGCGCTTCAACACTAGTCTGTGCACCCACGGGCGGTGGCAAGAGCCTTTGCTACCAGATACCGGCTTTGCTGCTCCCCGGACTCACGATCGTAGTGAGCCCTCTTCAAGCCTTGATCAAAGACCAAACGGATACATTGAGGGCCATCGGAGTGTCAGCTGTTCGGCTTGATGCGAGCATGTTACAGTCGGAGCAGCGCCGCGCGCTCGATCAACTAGCTCGAGGAGTGAGTCTGACGGGCCTGTAGGTACTTGATGTTGATGTTGCAGGACTGCAAGCTTCTCTACACTACTCCAGAGCGGTAAGTGTCACCAGGCCATGCTTCGAAGGCTTATAACCGCGCACGCACAGTCTCACGACGTTGCCCATTGTCGAGCACGGACCCGCTGACACGACGACGGCCGGTATGGCCAGCCGACTTACAATGATACTGCAGTCGTCCACGATCTCATTACTAGTCATTGACGAGGCACACTGTGTCATCCAAGTACGTCCTGGCTATACTATATATCCTTGATTGGAGCCCACCACTAGTCCCAGTGGGGTCAGACGTTCCGACTGGGTGTGTACCATGTCGAATGTACTACACTCTCAGCTAATATAATGAAAAGCGTTTCGGCGATTACAGAGCTTCATTCTGGATTACAGTATCCACACCGTCATGGCTGTTACTGCAACAGCGTCGCCGAAGATCCTGGAGGAGCTATGTGCAGACTACGGACTGCACCCCGTGCGTGATGTCGTGAAGGCCCCAGTTTTCCGCCCAAAGTGAGCGCAAAGAGTCGAGCATGCTGATATACTTGCTTATGGCCACAAGCCTTCGGCTCTCAGTGATCACAGCGGCCAACACGAGTAGGAAGCTGGAGTTGGCAGTGCCTGTGCTCGAACATCGCACTGGTACGACAACGTTGCGGTGTCACCGCCAGTCGAGCAGCTGATGCAAGCAGGTTCTGCAATTTTGTACGTTACCACTCGGGCTGAGGTGCGGCGAGATTGCTTTGTCCAGCTGCGCCGTGTTGACTTTCAAAGGCGTATGACATCGCACGTCGGCTGGCTAGCCGGGGCGTTGTCGTCAAACCTTACCATGCGGGCTTGACCAACGAAGAACGACAAGGTAAATTGAAGGGTAAAAGCTGTTGTCCTGCTAAACACAAACACAAATCACTGAAGAGGCTCACGACTGGTTCATGTCGGCGGAGCGAAGTGTGATCTGTGCTACGACTGCCTTTGGTCTTGGGATTAATAAACCCAACGTGAGGCAGATCCATTGTTTGACCTTACCTCCAAGCGTGGAGGATTGGAAGTACGCAACTGAGCCGTCATCCTGGAAAGCTCACCCCAACGAACACCACAGTCAAAGAATCGGACGTGGCGGACGAGACGGAGAACCGTGCGAGACCTTCACATACCTCTGCCAAGGCGACCTGAAGACGCTGCAGTGGTTTGCTGACAACATGACGTGAGCCATATTCTCTCGTACGACCGCCATTGACTGCTCGAATGCCAGACGTGACCTCGAGAGCATTGAATCCTGGCTAGATTCCATTCTCTCAGAGTATCGTCCTGGGCAGATATTAGAGATAGACCTGGAGGAGTATTCGGCATGCCTCTCCGTCAAAGGGTATGTGTAGGAATATGAGAGAGCCCATCAAGCTGATATGGTCCCTCTGACAGCTCTGCTAGAGGGTCACTCCGGGATTTGCAACTAAATCTGCTTTTTGAGCTTGAACAAAAGCACAAGCTCTTGTCAACACCGATCACAGTATACAACGACGGGGTTTCAAAGGTCTCTGCGCTCCTCTGGGGTAAAATCTCCTCCGACGAGTCGCGCGCCGCGTCTGCGATTCGAGCTCACTGGAAAGAGCTGGGGGTATCGGAAGGATTAGTAAGCTAAGTGCTCGGAGCTTCATATTGAGCTGACCGCCATCTAGGTCAATATCAAATTGATTGCAGAGCGCTTTGCAGTCCCGCAGTCTGAATTGCAGTCTTGCGTGGAACGATGGCTTGGCAACGGTTGGGTCGAAGGTCACTTGGAGATCGCGCAGTTGCGCTTCCAGACCTTGGATAATTTGTTCTTCCCATCGACTGCCAGGATATCGGATCTTGCCACCTCGCTCGAAGCCGCGCTAGCGGCGAAGAAGGAAAGCAAGCTGGCGGACCTGAGACAGATCATGGCCATTGTGACTGGAAGTACATGTGAGTGCCATTGGGAGAGAGGCGCATCAGTCTTATCTACTTCTAGGCTATGCTCAAGCACTATCACAGTACTTTGGCGAGGTAGATGGTGTGCCAAAAGGACACTGCGGTGATTGCACTGTTTGTAGCATCACCTTGTCAATCCCGGTTGCTTTGCTACTGATGTGCGCTTTGCAGTTATGTCGAACTGGAAAGCGCGTGGGGTTCGGGGACTCTCGAGGCTTGTAGGATAGGTATCTGCGTTGTATCGATAGTGTCCAGCTTGCTCGTCCCGCGCATGTGATAAGTGTCTTTGCGGATGTGCAGCAACCTCTTGCGTGGCATTGAAACGAGCGCACGACTGGCCCCGCCGTGTAGTCACGAAGTACGTGCGGCACGTCTGGCGATACCCCGACTCGCCGGTACGTGTAGAACAGCCCGGTACTACAGTGAACTGACCGTAGCTGATATGCAAACCTGTCGTTTCCTATCCCTATCAAGGGCAGCATCGGTGTTGGACCCTGAAGGCCGTCGTTAGCGCAAGACCTCGGAAGGCGGCAGAAGCCGATCCTCCCGGAGCTTCTGCGTGTGAAACTGTGAATGATCGTATCACATGTAGCGAGTTGGTGTGGCTGCTTGAACAGTCACACGCCGAGAGCCGTTGATTACAGCAAGATTGGCGTAAGACGGATGAGTGCTACTCTGCACAGACAAGGAGTATCAGTGTGCTCTTTCGCTCGCCGGCCTACTGCCATGCAGTCCTGGGCGTTTTGTAAGCCTGTAGCGCCGAACATCTTGCCTGGACCATTCCGACGTCAGTATTCAGCCTTAAGCCCACTACGAGGTCTTCATGGAGACGCCATGCAGCAAGCTCGCACCGTTGCGGCAAGCACATTCGGGATACACGAGTAAGTTCGAGATAGTTGCTTACAGGTTCCAAGCTGACGTCCTTGGTAAGACTCACGCATATTCAAGAGAAGGTGGTTCGCCGCACGTTGATCGAAGCCAAGTCCTCTGCTGTGTGCATCCCGACAGGGGGCGGCAAGAGTCTATGCTATCAGCTACCTGGACTGCTACTGCCGGGCCTGACAGTGGTCATCAGCCCGCTACAGTCACTCATGAGAGATCAAGTCACTGCGCTGCAGCGTAGAGGCGTTGCCGCCAGCTGGCTCGACTCGAGCATGACGGACGCGGACCGAGAGGTCGTACTTCGGAAAATCGCGGCCGGCGTCAGTTCAGAGTGCGCACACGCACAGAGGCTGACCCTGTCACTATATAGAGCTGCAAGCTACTCTACATAGCGCCCGAGAGGTCAGCCTACAGATGTAAAGTTTTGTTGTTGAAACTGCTGACATGGATATTCTTAGGCTGTTCAGCAACGCAACAACCGATTGGCCGGCAGTGGACAGAGCATTACCCGAGGCGACACTGCAGCTGCAGCAGGTCTTGAAGGGGCGAGAGATATCGCTAGTTGCCATTGACGAAGCGCACTGCATCAGTCAGGTTAGTCAGCCGCACTCCTGCGCCAAAGACTGACTACGTCAGTGGGGTCAATCATTTCGGCCTGGTGAGTGACTGCAAGAGCAGCCCTCGAGCTTATCCGGTAGAGTTTCAGCGTCGCTGACTACTTGCAGACTACCGGCGAATTCCCGACTTCATCAAGGCACACAATATCGAGATTGTTATGGCGCTTACCGCGACCGCGACGCCGGCGGTGCTCAACGATATCTGCGAGCAGTTCGGATTGAATTCAGCGAGTGATGTCTGCAAAGTCCCTGTGTATCGCAAAAAGTCGTAGGCGCCTAATCCAAGATAACGCTGACCGGTCATTAGCCTGCATATCTCCGTGGTATCGGCAAAGAATACCGATGTCAAGTTTGACCATTTGGTGCCTATGCTTCAGCGTCGTACAGGTAAGGGGATCGCAGCGGAAGGATTTCTTATATATCATCTGCAGGCTCCGCAATCGTCTACGTCACCAAACGAGATGAGGTGGGCCAGCGGGCAGTAGCAGGATGCCGCTGAAGATGACAGACCACCGAGGTGGCTGAGCGTCTTCGATCTTCAGGCATCGAGGACGTCAGAGCCTACCACGCGGGTATGGCTCAGTCCCACCGAATAGGTATACCGCTGGCTTCGGTAACTTCTAGGGTCTGATGTGAACCACGGCAGAAGCCCAAAAGTGGTTCATGGCCAACGAGCGCAGCGTGATCTGCGCCACAAGCGCATTCGGTCTCGGGATCGACAAGCCGAATGTTCGACAAGTACACAATCTCATGCTGCCTCCGAGCATGGAAGCGTGGAGGTTCGTCTTTTGTTCACGGCCTTTGTGCAAGCTGACAGCGCGCAGCCAGCAGATGGGACGCGGCGGGCGCGATGGCGCACCTTGCGAGACCGTGACGTACCTTTGCAACAATGATCTTTCCACGCTTGAATGGTTCGCAAGAGTCTTGAGGTCCGTATAGAAGAAAACCGCGTTCGCTGCGCTTAATGGGTTTGTTAGCTGCCCGCCCCAGTATATTCGGCGGTGGCTGCGCTGGATCCTTAAACGCATGGCGTCGGGCCACACCCTCACGGTTGATTTCGAGGAGCTTGCGCCGCTACTTGGTCCATCGGGGTCAGTCTCTGCCTAGCTTCAACTTTTGCAAGCGGCTTGCTGACAGATTTGGAATAGCAACGAACGAGCCCGCTCGCGTAATCTGCAGACCAACCTCTTGTTCGAGCTCGAAAAGACACATCAACTCCTGAGCGCACCACGGTCAATCTACGAGATTGGCGTCACGGTAAACTCTGTAGAACATGGAGCGCAGCTCAAGAATGACGCTTCTCCGAAAGCCAAGGCCATCCTACGACACTGGGCTAGCTCGTGTATGGCGGATGGTTTGGTCAGTCATGCTGCTGGACACACGAAAGCAGCTAAGCGGGGTCTAGGTCAATACCAAGCTCATCGCCAAGAAGTACAACCTATCTCGGGACGAAGTAGCGAGGCGTGTCGAGTACTGGGTTGAACAAGGTTGGGTTGTGGCTCATCAACAAGTGGCTCGACTGCGCTTTGACGTCCGCCAGGGGGTCGACCAGTCCATTGCCGAGGCCGAATTCGAACAGCTCTTCCAGAGCCTGCTCGATTCTGTCCAAGCCAAACAGCGGGCTAGACTAGTTGATCTCGAGGCTATCAAGAAGGTCGTGACCGGCGCATCGTGTGAGTCTCCATGTGCTCGTTTGAGGGGGTTGACCTTGAACGAAACAGGTTATGCGCGGGAAACGGCCAAGTACTTCAACGAGGCAGACAGTGTGCCTTCCACAGGCTGTGGCAACTGCTCGGTACGTCAGAGGAACTCGTAGAATGACCCTGCCGAATCTCATCCCGCCATAGCACTGCGAGACAGGCACGAGTGCCACTTTGCTGTGATGCGTCTCGTCGATGACAGACATCGCTTCTTCGCCATTGTGTGTATACCTTGCTCCATGCTCTTTGTCTATCTATCTATGCCTGCTACACCTGCTGCTTGTCCAGGCTGTTAATCATCATTGCTGCAGAAGGGGGTTGCGGCATTGTCGGAGTTGGTACAGAACGGTGGGGTTTGGCTGGCAGCTTGGATGACGGCGCGGTTGGCTCGCCACCGACACGTCGCTGCACTCGAGACCTAGACTGGACAACGGCGTAGACGCCAGGGCAGCAGCACAGGCAACAGCTTCCAGACCTTACAGAGCGGTCAAACAGCCAGACACAAGGTCAGAACGGGTAGAGACATCCCCGTGAGTCCTTTTGCGCAACATGCCACCGCCTCGACGAGCACAGCCAGCTCGCAGTCGGTCCAGCCGGCGGTCGCACGACATCTGCATACAGTGGCGCATAGATCACGTCCATGAGCTAGACTTTGGCTGGAATGCTTGGGTGGCAGTTATCTTCGTTGAACGACAACCACACCTTTGCAATGTCTGACATCATCCCAGCCATCGCGCCTCACCACCACCCATCAGCAGCTCTAGGAGCTCATCAGCACCATGGACCAACAACTCATCTCCCTCATCAACAAGGTCAGCCATCGAGCCCCTCTACCCCCAAGCCCCTTGCCTCGTGGTCTGAGCACAGCTGATCGTCGTGTGATCCCATTTAGCTCCAAGATGTCTTCTCCTCCATCGGCGTCAATAACAACATTGTGGGTACTAAATCTGGAAAGAGGAAACTGCTGTGCTAATCCTTACCGCGCAGGACCTACCTCAAATCGCCGTCATCGGTTCCCAAAGTAGCGGCAAGTCGTCGGTGCTCGAGGTGCGGCTCGCTGCGTGGATGCTGTAGTCGTCACTGACAGTGGCTACGCGTAGAACATTGTTGGACGCGACTTCTTGCCTCGAGGGACTGGTATTGTGACGCGTCGACCGCTTGTGAGTTGCCCTATACCCACACTCCGTCCATGCGCTAAGCACCCCAGATCCTCCAACTCATCAACCGGCCCGCGGCTTCCAAGCCCAATGGCGAGGAAAAGCCAGAAGAAAAGAAGAATGAGAACAATGCCGACGAATGGGGAGAGTTCCTCCACCTGCCCGGTCAAAAGTTCCACGACTTTGCCAAGATCCGTGAGGAGATTGTCAAGGACACTGAGAAGATGACGGGCAAGAATGCCGGTGGGTTCGCTACGTGATTACGATGAGCTGAAACTGATGCGCGCTCATAGGTATCTCGCCCAACCCTATCAACCTGCGCATCTTCTCGCCAAACGTCCTGACTCTCACTTTGGTCGATTTGCCCGGTCTGACCAAAGTCCCAGTCGGAGACCAGCCGCGGGACATTGAGCGCCAGATTCGTGAGATGCTACTCCGCTTCATTTCAAAGCCCAACGCCATCATCCTCGCCGTCACGGCCGCCAACACCGACTTGGCAAACTCGGATGGGTTGAAGCTCGCGCGTGATGTCGACCCCGAGGGCACGCGGACGATTGGTGTGTTGACAAAGGTGGATCTGATGTGAGTTGTGGTACTTGAAGTGCGGTCGATCGAGGCTGACGTTATGCAGGGACCAGGGCACAGATGTAGTGGATATCTTGGCTGGCCGTATCATCCCGCTCCGACTCGGCTACGTCCCCGTCGTGAACCGCGGTCAACGCGATATCGACCAGTCCAAATCGATCTCGTCGGCGCTGGAGAACGAGAAAAAGTTCTTTGAGCAGCACCCGAGCTACGCTGGCAAGTCGACCTATTGCGGCACGCCGTGGCTCGCGCGCAAGCTCAACATTGTCAGTCGCATCGCAGTCAGTCGACGGACTCAACTGACGATGTTTGCAATAGATTCTCATGCA
Source organism: Holtermannia corniformis (assembly GCA_001599935.1). Classification (NCBI taxonomy): domain Eukaryota; kingdom Fungi; phylum Basidiomycota; class Tremellomycetes; order Holtermanniales; genus Holtermannia; species Holtermannia corniformis. The sequence goes on along the minus strand of BCIJ01000017.1, from coordinate 406,091 downwards.
CCACATTCGCCAAACCCTGCCCGACATCAAAGCGCGCATCGCCAGCCAGCTCGCCAAGTACTCTGCAGAGCTCAAGGCGCTCGGTGGCGCCATGGGCGAGACCAACCCGGGCTCCGTCGTCCTTTCGACCATTACCGAGTTTTGCTCAGAGTTCCGCACCGTCATTGATGGTAACACGAACGATTTGTCACTCAACGAGCTCTCGGGTGGCGCACGTATCAGCTTTGTCTTCCACGAACTGTTCAACAACGGAGTCAAGTCGATTGATCCGTTTGATCAGGTCAAGGATGGGGATATCAGGACGATCCTGTACAACTCTTCGGTGGGTTGATTCCATCGCGAGTAAGAGCTGGAGCTGATGGGGCTACAGGGTTCGACGCCGTCACTCTTTGTGGGCACGACGGCGTTCGAGGTGATTGTCAAGCAGCAGATCCGTCGATTGGAGGAGCCGGGCTTGCGCTGCTGCTCGCTCGTGTATGACGAGTTGATCAGGATCCTGGGTCAGCTCTTGACCAAGACGGTGCGTGGCGCGTCACGCCGCACAGTTACCCGCTAATGTCCCAGAGCGCGTTCAAACGCTACCCCGAGCTCAAGGATCGCTTCAACTTGGTCGTCATCAACTTTTTCAAGAGCGCAATGCAGCCGACCAACAAGCTCGTCTCGGACATGGTGGCGTGAGTGCCCTGCGTTTGGCGTTCTGCAACGTGCTGACTCGCTGCAGGATGCAAGCATGTTACGTCAACACGACTCACCCCGACTTTTTGAACGGCCACAAGGCCATGGCGATTGTGAATGACCGCCTGAACGCCAACAAACCGCCCGAGAAGGCGATCGACCCCAAGACGGGCAAGCTCGCGGCAGGGACCCTCAACAACGGCAAAGATCTCGACACCGACTTGAAGAAGGATGAACCAAGCTTTTTTGGTAGCTTCTTTGCAAAGGACAAGGCGCCGAAGCGGAAGGGCGGGCCGATCATGGAGGCTGTGGGTTGGCGCACACGGAGGCGATGGCGGAGCTGATGGTAAATAGCCGCCTACGATCATCAAGCCTGTTGCGTCGTTGAATGACCGCGAGGTGATGGAGACCGAGGTGATCAGTGCGTTCTGGGCCGACCGTGGACACTGGCTAACGACGGTACAGAGCTTTTGATCACTTCGTACTTTAGCGTCGTCAAGGTGCGTGACGGTTCGCACGATCCGACTCGGGATCGCAGTTGATGATCGCTGTACAGCGCGAGATGATCGACATGGTGCCGAAAGCGATCACGCTCACGCTCGTCAACTATGCCAAGGAGAACTTGCAGCGAGAGCTGCTCGAGCACCTGTACAGTCAGTCTTGCGCGTGCGCGTCTGCGTCACAGCGCTGATCACGTTGCAGAGCCCGACGTCCTCGACGAACTGCTCAAGGAGTCGCCCGATGTCGTGGCCCGGCGCAAGGAATGCGTCAAGATGGTCAGCGCGTTGAACGCGGCCGAGGCCATGTGAGTCGATCGCCGTTGGCTCTGCTGCCTGCTGATGTTGCGCAACAGTGTCGCTGCAGTCTAGAGATCGAGCAGGGCGCGCGAGCTTGGGATGTTGCTAGTTATATCCTCATGGGTTCGGAACATGATGCCAGCGATAAAGTCGTGACGCGGTCGTAATAAACGGTTTGGCTGGGGCGACCTCGGCCGCAGTGACTGTTGGATCACTGTACGATCGCAGTCAAGAGATTGTGCATGTCGCAGCAGTCATCACTCCCGTCCCCGACCAGCCTAGCTTCCTTCAACACCCACACCACCGTAGCGTCGTCATCCGACACGGCCGCACCTTCGCKTGCCTCGTCGCTGTCACTCGACAAGACCATGGTCGCGACCCAGTGGGACTCGCCAAACGGCTCGCTCGTGAACGGACATGTAGACGTACCGGAGAGTTCGAGAATGGCTGGCGAAGCGTGAGCACGCTCGCACCGGTCTTTACTAGCAGATCCTAAGAGCTGATCGCAACCTTCAGCTCGCAGGCTCTCACTTCACACCTGTACCACTCTGGCTTTCTCAGAGCCGAGTATAGTGACATTGACCTGCATGTACTCAACTCGGTCTTCAAGCTGCACCGGAGTGAGTCGAGTCGACTAAATGTAAGATTCAACTGACGACTGTGCATAGTCGTGCTCGCTCGAAGCCCGTACCTTGCGCACTTGATGGGCGGACCAGGACAAGCTGTCAGGGTCCCGATTCTGGACGGGAGTGTGACGGACGAGGTCGGTCATCAGCTCGGGTCGACCCGTCAGCTCCAAACTGACAACCTACCAGTCTGTCCGCATCGCGCTCGAGAACCTGTATTGTACGTGCTGGATTGCAATCCCGGCACAAAGCTGACCATACTAGCCCCCGCTCAAGCGCTCGTGACCGGTAGCAATGCCCGTGCCGTGCTCGCGACTGCGTTTGCGCTCGGCGGCATGCCCGAGCTGTGCGCGCACGCATACAGTCTGTGCAGGCACTCTCTCGGCCCGGACACGGTGCTCGAATACGTGCAGTGGGTCGATCGCGAGGGCGCCACGGTCCCACCTGGCCTCGTCAACGGTGACACCGACGACCAAGGTTCAGGCGGATGGCGCGAGGACGCAATGCTGAGCTATGGTGATTGGAGTCTGCGGCTCAAGCAGGACATGTGAGTGGTTCCCCTCGCTCGGCTTATTCGAAGCCAGGCTGAACACACGGTAGCATCACTTATCTCATCCGGACTCTGCCGACGCAGCTCGCCCCCACTGGCACACCCATGAGCGCCAACCCGGCCCTCATCAACACGTACGCCTCCCTGCCCTACACTCTGCTCAAACGCTGCGTCGAGTCACCCGCGTTCAAGTTTGGATCCGACCAAGAGCGCTTCCAGTTTGCAAAGCGCGTCGTGGCCGCTCGTAAAAAGTCGGTCGGGCCCAGCGTTGAAGAATCCGTCGTGTTGGCTTTCCGTGGCGATGCGGGCTCGGCCGTTCATGTGACGCGCAAACCTAAGCGCAAGGCGACGCTGTGGAAGGTCGAGCACTAGCCGAGGCGGGAGTAGTGTGTAGCATCAAACGGCATCCGTCAGTAACCAATCGCACGCCATGCACATAGTGTCCATACAGTAGCATAGCAACGGGATACAAGAGATACAACCTCGGGTGCTGGTGCGAGCGGACGATCAAGTTCAGGCGGTGATGCCACCGAGGGTGGGCATTGGCGACATTGGGTTGATTTCCTATCGTAGCGCATCAGCGGTGGCTCTCGCAGCACAGACTCACAATCTCGACATCATCGTCACTGTCATCATCACTGTCCGATGTCTCACTGTAAGCGCGCCGACTCGGAGCCGTCGGCCAGAGCTGGATCGGTGCCGACGGCAACAGGTTTAATTGATCGTGGACGAGGTCGTCCCGCCGGTCCGGGTGTGAAAACTTGCACTTGTGGCCAAACAAACAGTGACCCTGCTTGAGCCAAAACTTGCACGGTTTCGCCGGTGAGACGTTTGGATCCAGAGGATCGCGACAGTCGGTTCCCGGCGGTTTGAACAGGGGATCGAGGACGTGAGCGAAATGGCATTGATCGCCCGCGTGGCACGAGGCCGTTTGAAAGTGCTGCGACGGGTCAGCTCGTGTGCAGCGTGCGGTCGGAGATACGCACGCGGCAGGGTCGTGCTGAGGTTAAGTGTCAGCTCCTGCGTTGCGTTTGATCAGACTCACTTCGCCAAGGACGCGGCCGCAGGGCAAGAGGCGCATGCACGGGCACGACCGTCTCGTGCAAGAAAGCGCAGTCGTCGCCATTCGTACACCCTCCTGCCGAGTTGAAGAACTGCGTCGTGTCAGTGCATCCAAAGCGCAGCTGCTCGAGCCCACCTTGCATGGTTGCGCTGAGATGTTGTCAGCGTTGCTACCGTGAACAGCATGAACACCCACTCTTGTGTTTCGGATGCCGCTTTTTGCCCGACCCATCGTCCGACTTGGACGCCCCCGTGACTTGTTTGCCGTCCCCAGGCCCCGCGTCTTCCGAGTCGGACAGTGCCGATGGCGTTGGTGATTTGGCGATGTGCTGGCTATCGTCTCGTCAGTGGGTCTTCTGTACGGTTGACCGTGATGCGCACTAAGAACACGTCTCGCCGTGCGGGCAAAAGCCTTCAAGGAAAAACCTGCAAGGCCGTGCTACGTCTCGTCAGTGTCCAACACGAATGCCGCTAGTGCGACTCACTTCGGTAATACATTTTCGGCTGCCTGACGCCCACCACGCCTTGAGTGCCACTTGCCTCCTGGACGGCCCAGCCCTCTGCCGTCCATACGATCGCGACGCCCGCGATGCTAGGCGGCGGCATGTATGCTTCCCACGAGAGGTCTGACAACGTCATGCCTTGGCTAGGCGGCTGAGTGGGGATAAACTCGGAGGATTCAACAAACGCCGGCGCGGTTCCGCTCGCGAGACTGTGTTCGTCCATGCCGAGACGGGCGACGGCGTACGCGGCCGCTCGGGCCTCGGCATCATCCGCTTGATCGCGCTCGTAGCGAAGCGCTGGGTCCCACGGTGTCGCTGGGTCAGAATCCGTCCCGAACATGGAGGTCGCCGTCGGGAGCGGTACAAAAGGTTTGAGCGTGCGATCCGATACTTTTTTGCGCAGGTCGAGCGCTTTCGGTCTACTCGAGGGCGGGCCGCGAGACCACGCTGAAGGCTTTGGGTGTTTGACAGGCTTGACCGCTGGCTCAAACGTCGGTGCGTTGACCGACTTGGGCGTCAAGACGGCATCTACGTTTTTCGCCGGTAGCGGATCGCTCTCGTCGGCGGCCCAGTGAGCATCGGCTTTCGGGTCATAGACCGACTTTGGGATCTTTGCGAGCCAAGCGTTGAAGCCTGGAGCGGCGCGCTCTCGGCGTTCGGTCAGCGGAGGCTTGGCGTGCTTGATCTCGGCCTGCTTGGTTTCGTCACTGGGCTAGAGTCAATATCGATCGGCGGTGTGCATAGCCGACTGACTGCAGAAAGGAGCAATAGTCTCCGTACGGACACGATCCGTTTGCAAAGTCCCGACAAGGTTCGGCTACGTCGGATCAGCACGATCGTGAGCGTTCGGCGCGGTGACCGACTTTTAAACTTTTTGTTCGTCTTGCCGGCTAGACCGGCCCCACCGCCACTCATGGCATAGAGATTGCCGACGACGTCGTCCCCCCTCTCATCCTCCAACACGACCGTGTCGCCAATGGCCAAGCCTTGCGGCAGAGTGGCGTGCTCTGTGATCGAGAGCCTATGCGGCGAGGTTACCTGCGTTTGCGGTAGCGCTTGAGCACGCGCAAACGTCCCGGCAGTCGGTGATGCGATATGCGTCGGCGAGAGCATTGCGGTTGCCGCGGGACTGAGCGGTTGAGCCGTCTTGAGGTCGTGTACGAAGCGACAGGGTCGGGCTGTACAGCTCAAGCCGGGGGTATGGTAGTATTTGCAGAGGATGACTAGGCGGGGTCAGTACGAGAGCGATGGCCGGGCTCGAGCAAAGGATGGGATCCGTTGATCTGGCGAGCAAGCAATCCCACGCCGTCACTCACTTTCCTTTCTCGCACCGGGTAAGAGCGCCGCAGACGTCGGGGTGAGGCCTGCACTGGGTAGACCAGGCGTTGTGACGACTATGCCCCCGTCGGCATGCTTGACGACGGCGATGGCCAAGCCGCGGACTCGAGCGGCAGACGGCAGGCTGTGGCTATCGAGGCCGGTCGGTGGTGTCGCATACGGCGAGAGGAGGGTGCCGTCGCGGAGAGCGAGCGGTGTCGGAGGGTTGCGTCGGGCGGATCGAGGACCTGAATCCTTGGTCACGGCCTGGAGAGCGACTGCAGTCGTAGTCAAGCTCGAGCTCCGACAGTGGCCAGAGCCATTGGCTCGTGCTCGATGGGCGGAAAAGCTGGATGGCGTCGGGAATTGAACCGTCAGAGCCGGCGGTGGTGGTGTAGCCGGGTGGATCGTCATTGGTGGTGACCGTCTTGTGCCGTCCGTTTCTTCCCCTTCCCAGTGTGTTCACTCTGTACCTACCTTGATGTTCGCTGGAGCATGTACGGTGCTGCTGGTGCTATTGTGCTTGTCAAAGACAATAAGCACGGTGCACGTGGTGGCATCAGGTCATCCATACAAGAACAAGGCTCTCTACGTCTGTACACCGCTCGACAGCGCCTAGATTCAATAGATCCTCACCGTTACCGAGGGACCGGTTTGGCCAGCTCGCCGCCAACGCTGGCGCGTGCAGACCGCCGTGGAGCCGGTTTCGTCGTCGTTGCCGTCGGGCTCGGCGCGGCTGCCGGTACCGGTACCGGCGAAGGCTCCGACAGGGTCATCGCCCTTCTCCGTTTCGCAACGTGCCCATCGTCCTTTGGCGGCGTCGGCGGCGCCGAGCGCACCAAGGGCGATTTCCCAACATGGATCACGGGCGCCACGGTCGTCGCGAGCAGGTTGAGGTTCGGCGCAGATTGCGAGTGCGTGTTGGTTGGGTACCCAAGCGGCGTCGTGGCAACCGGTTTCGTGACGCCAAACTGGAGCAAAGCGTCAGCGTCGACCACATCTGCGTGAGAGCAACAGACCGGACAGCCAAACTCGACAAGACGGGGCCCGTTCGGCGTCAGAGCCTTGTTACGGCGCTTGACCTGGGCGATATCGTTAAACTGGCCGTCGTCAGCAACACTCTTGCTAGACTACAGCCACACACCTTGTTGGCCAGGTCCTCGAGCAAAAAGCTATCCAGCCAGCCCGTCTCACCCTGCAGTCGCCTAGCCATCTCGCGCGCCGCACCGAGCGGGATCCAGATTCCAGGGATCCCATTCGCAAGAGGACTCCCACTCGGGGCCGTAGCGGGCACAGCGACGTGCGAAGGTAGCGCTTTGAGGTGTTTGGTGCGCGTCGCGAGCGATGGGATGCCGAGCGCGAGGAGGAGCGATGTCCCGTTCACTAGGTACTGCGTCAGTATGCATCCATCAATAGCGCCCTCGTAACCACTGACCGAAATCACTGTCGATCCGGCGGGTAAGTAAACAGCCATCGTGGCCCGTCCCACTCCGTCCCTCCCATTCACTCCGATAGACTGGGATCTCATCCATCACGCTCGCGTGCACAGGCGGCCACAGCTGTTCATTCGGGTGAACGACAATGCCACTGCGTGCGACGGGCAGTGTGACCTTTACAGGCGCTACAGCGGGCTTGATCGGGATCGCAGCCGGCGATGGCTGCAAGCTAGCGGGCGGGACGAGACCCGTGTTGGCCTTCGACAAGAGGATCAGTGCCGGTGGTGAAACGCACGTCTCGGGCTTGGTTTCCGGTACCGTCTCGAGCCTAGTCCCAGACCCGAGCTCGAGCGGGTTAGACTCTTCAGTCGTCTCTTGTTCGTCTGCCCACAGTCCGGCACGTTCCACATCGGCCGTACCGACGCCATCCTCATCCTCCTCCTGGCCCGGCGCAAACGTGACGACCGGCGGTGCGGCGACGGCTCGACCCGGTCGGATGCCCGCTCGACTCCGTGTCATCGGCTTGAACTGGAGATTCAAGTGGGCACCGACGCCAATCCCGCCCCAGCGCTGCGCTTTGCCTCGCGGCGTCTTGCGCTTCGTGTCCCATTCGATCCTGGCGTCACTGCCAGGCAGAAGCGGGCCCCAGACTGTATCGAGTTCATCGAGGGCGACGCTTTCAGGCCCGCCGAGGACGAGGTCGGCCGTCTCCGTCTCGGGGCGCGGCAAAGCATCGAGCTCGACGTCGAACGGTGGCAGGTCTGAAGAGCGAGAGCTAGGCGTCGTACTGGACGATTCCTGTCGCTCATCGAGATCGAGCTCGGTCACGGGCGAAGCGGCATCTTCCGGTTCATACTCGTGCTTGATGGGGGCCTCGAACCCGCAGCGCGTGGCCCACTCTGCCGCGCGCGCTTGACGCTCCCAAGCGGCTTCATCGACCTCCATCTCGTCGTCTTCATTCTCTTCGAGCTTGACGGCGTCGACCCAAGTTGCCGTCGCGGCTGTCGCTTCAACGTCCATCAGGTCCGCTGCGGTCTCGACGAGCGGGAGGCGCGCGAGGTGTGCCGTAGGTGAAATGTCGTCGGGTTTGGCGCTCTCGTTGACGAGCGCGACGGGCGATGGCATCGGACTGGATCCTGGCGTCCACGGTACGAACGGCAGTGACAAGAGTGGCGGGATCGTGTTGCGGCACCGACGCAGGGCGAGCGGGGAACACACTGGGCCAGGATCAGGCGGGACCGTGTCGATTGGAGCTGGCGGGTTCAAGTCGAGGTTGGCGAGCAGGCTGCCCGTTGGTCCCGTCTCGCCCGGCGAGACGGCGGCCTGGGGCAGCAGCTCACTCATCGCCTGCACAGCCTCTTCCAGATGCTCCTCGTCGACCGCGGCGACATCGAGCACGCCCGAGTTGTTCCCCCAATCGGCCGTGCGATCGCCCTCGACCTCGCTATCGCTCGAGCTCTCAAAGTCCATCTCGCCTGGCCGGTGCGACGCCCAAGTCGTGTTATCGAGTGAATGCGACGGGAACGGCGAGAACGGGACCGAGGCCGTCTCGGGACTCTGCAGCGGCAAAGCAGCACTGGGCGAGTTGAGAAACAGGTCGAGAAAGCTTGACGGGTGGGTGAGAGCGAGCGGTGCCGGTGGCGGGCGGCGCGTTCGCGGTGCAGGTGCGAGCTCGAGATCGAGCTCGGAATCCGACGAGTTGTCCGAGTCTGAATCGACTGCGCACACGCGCGCTCGCCTCGGCGACTGACCGCGTGATCCCGACGCGGTCGAAGGGCCTGCTGAAAACTCGTCATCGTCCTCTTCGTCGACTTTTCTCCGTGCAGTCGCGCTCGCCAACTCGGGTGCGGGCACACCGGCGCCGACTTTGATGCGGATCTTGATCCCGGGTGCGGGTGGGCCTGGCTCCTTTACAATCTTGCGAGCCTTGGCGGCTGGTGGCTTCTTCTTGCGCTCACGCTTGACGGGCGGGCCGACCTCGAGACCTAGAAACGGATCCTTCCACGGTCGATCCGGTGCAGGCGCGAGGAACCAGACTGCGCCGCGGGGTCGTTTCCCCAGAGCGTACGCGTCTGGGTGAAGAGCGGGCGCGAGGTGGGCTTCAGCGAGCGAGCCTTGGAGCTGGTGCTTGTCGACTAGGGTTGGGCGGGGTGGTCTGGCCGTTTGACATCGTCGTTGATGCGTTCGGATCGTGGTCGTGATCAGAGTGGCTGGGGTGATGGCGGGGCTGTTAAGGTCCATGTCAGCCTAGCAATATAGTCGAGCTTGGGATCGTTACCTGAGCCGAACCCAGCCGGCCGCAACGCAAATGTCGCCAATCTCGGCCGGTGACAGGGCACGGTTATCCTTTGCACGTCAGCACCGCCTTGTGGCCGCGGCAACTCACCAGACCGGCAATGGCCGCACAAACAGCCATCAAGTTTGCATCCCTCGCATCGTCTTGAGCGACACTGATGCGCCAGAGATGGGGAAACGGGCAGGGCCCGCCACTCGGTCCCGCATAAACAGATCGCAGGCCGTGCGTGACCGAGGGTTCGGGCTCGATCCCGGCCGCTCTCAAATCTTGGATCGGGACGGGGGGCGGCAAGGGGAGTTCTGGGAACGCTGCGAACGAGAGCATGGTCGTCGTCGTGGATGCTACTAGCAAAGGGACCAAACAAGCCGAGGGGAGTGGGACCGTGGGCGATGGCTAGCGTGCAGCCGATCGGATCAAAGGAGACGGTGCGAGGCGAGCTGTCGACGTGTCTTGTCGAGCGGCGGATCCCTTTCGCGCCGTGCTGACGTCCTTTACTGCGCGCGACGGCCGCGCTCGGTCCTTGTCACGATCCCAGGCCGAGTCGGTGGTGATAACGTTGGTAGGAAGCACCGGGCGGCGATCGTCACTGGATGCAACCGCTGATCGAGTCGTGGAGGGCTGCAGAAATGCTATCTGCGAGTGACGAGCCCCTATGGTGTCGAGTCGTGTTGGAGTGTGCCAGCACACACTGCTTGTGCCCGTGTGTGCTTGTGCGAGTGTTTTCTGCTGCCCACTGTCCGTCTGTGCGAGCAGAGACGAGTGGGCGATGGAGTGGATAGTGAGGAGAGAGAGGAGAGAGCGACGACGAGTGCGAGTTGCCGCGTTTGGTTTTCACGCCAGGGTACGCAACTGCCGACTGGGAATGCGATCCAACAAAGCACCGTAGACTGCAGCCAGGGATGCGAGCAGTGGGCAGCACAGCCAGGGCAACAAGCACACTCTACCCACACATCCACACACACACACGGAGCACACGGCGGGGATCCGACCGCACGGCCAGCAAGATCGCCACTTTGCAACCCATCACCGTCATGGGATCCATCTAGTTTGCTATCTTGACTCGCCACGCCGACATTGGCAGCGCTGGACACCATCAGCCGATCCAACGGGCGGTAGAGCCACTCACACTGCAGCTTGCGCGTCGTCGGGACAATGAACAGCACGAGCAACGCGGCGCCGAGGCCGATACAGAGCGCAGACATGGGATAGTACCCGTCGCGCTGGACCGCGCACTCGCCGAGCAGGCTCGAGCACTGGGCTTTGCCGTGCTCGGACACGCACTCGCCCGCTGCGTCGCGTCAGCACCGCCCACACTCTACGAGCGGCCAGCACGCACCAGCTCGGAGCAAGCCCGACTTGTCATCGGGCGCAAAACACGTCGCTTTCGTCAACGCGTCGACACCTTTCAGCACGAGCGGCTGCCGAGCGCATCAGCACGACGCCGACGGCAGGCACTCCACACGCACCTTTGGCCACGTCCCACCGAGGTTGCTGACCGTGTTGAGCAACTACCGTCACCACGTCAGCGTCCACGTTGCGTAGCTCACCACGCACCGTCATGTACGTGCCGCCAATCAGCGGATCCGCAATCTGCGTATGGAACGCCGTGATGCCCACAAACTGGATCGTGCTAAGGCCAGGATCAGGACCGATCACGTTTGCCGACACACACACACCTCGTAAACGACGCCAGCAGCGTCGTCGCAATCACGGCCGCAAAGTAGACCCGGCCGACGCTACCGTTACGAGGGAAAGCAGCAACCACACAGGTCGCCACGACGGCCATGGCCAGCCTCGCCCAGAACGCAACCAACCAAGGCCGTAGCGGGCCGCCACCGCCTGCCTGCCGAGCCCAGCGCGCCGCAAGCCAGCCGCCGGCCATCTGGAACGGAAAGTCTATCAACACGGCAACGGCCAAGTCTTCCTTTGAGAGCCCGTTTTCGAGCAGTTTGAGGCCCGTGACGGAATCGTTGACTTGAAATCCGATCTTGGCAACGAGGTGGATCAGGATGAACGACTGGATGTCTGGCGGGTCAAGCGAATCAACGAGACAAGACGAGGATCAGCACTGTCTCTGGATCACCACTGGACACGACTTACTCTTGAGCCGGACGATACTCCACATGATCTTGTACACCTTTCTCACATCCATATCCGGATCATCCTCCGACACGGCATCCTCGGTCTTGCCAAACGCAAGCCAGAGCGTCACGCACGCGTACACGAGCGCCCAGAAACGCAGGTAGCCTCCCAGTGAGATCAACGGCGTCTCGAGCGGGACCGAACGAAAGTAGCGATTCCTGAGGGGATCAGAGATGACGCTGCCGTCTCGAGCACAAGACGGACGAAAAGTCGACACTGTTGAACGCGAGAAAGACGGTAAACGACATAAAGTAGCCCGTGTTGAGACCGATCGTCTGTGCTGTGGATGCGTACGAGAGGTTGGGCGCGGACAAGAGGGTCAGTGCCCACCCTGCGGGGTCAGAACGCGGCCGTACAGCGAGATGGATACCCACCGTCCACGGCGATGTCTGCGATGGGTATCAGCTTGGAGTCACCTAGACAGCAGCACGCACCCTGCGTGGCGGCAAAGAAGATGAGCGAGACAAAGATGACGGTAATGTAGCGTATTTGTATCACGTCCTGCGATTGTGAGCATGCAGTCTTGCCGGTCACAACCCACCGCCTCGAGCCAGTCCTCGACGCTGCCACCAACGACCCACAGCGCCAGCCCGACAACAGCCTGGACCGGCACGATCCAAGACTTTCTCCGCCCCCACCTACACCGTCAACCTAAGCACGCATGATCCAAGCCAGACTAACGCAGGGACAAACCAGGCATCGACAAGCGGGCTCCAGAGCAGTTTGAGGCTATAAGGCCAGGTGCTGAGACTGAACAGGGCCAGCTGCGAGTACGACAGGTGCGGTTTCAGCAGGAACGGGAGCGTGCCAAACGTGAGGCCTATTGGGATCCCTTGGAGCCTGGGCGTGTTATAGAAGCCTTGACGGTCATGGTGCGACTCACAAATCTGTCCGTGTCAGCTGCATAGTCCAAGCCGGGTGGTGAGACTCACATAGCACAATCAACAGCATGAACGCCTTTCTATCCCTCGGCGAGACCAGACCCAGTCCCAGTCCCTCACCCCGCTTGCCCGTCAACGGATACCGGCTCGGCTCCTTGTCATACCCAAACCCGCCCCCACTCTTCTCCAGCAGATCCTGCGAGTCCTCGACCGTCCGTCCTCGTAGTCCCGAATCCTCACGGCGGAGCATGGAATCAGACGACGACGCTCGGGATGAAGTCGACGTTGACGATCCGGCCTCGTCGCTGGCCAGAGTCCTTGTGCGTGAGCGCGTCGACGCAGCTGTAGCTTTGATAGAAGTCGAGAGCGAACTCGGTGATGGGATCGGATTCTGCCTTTTGCTCTTGCGGGCCATTGGGAGTGATCGTGGCCAGTCGATCGCCCTGGTGCAGACTGTACAAGGCCTGCTCGCCTTTTGCCTTGACGATTGTGAGTGGAAAGGAATGAGGATTGTAAAGAGCACGAGTGGCAAACCGACACGTCGACAAAATCACCAGCGCCACCCAACGGTACACTATATACATCACTCGTCCCGCTGCAGCCGGCTCAGCACCGTCTCGAGCACCGCATACGACTGCGCCTGCCCACGCTCAGTGTATTTACCAATCGCAGCCACAATCTCCTCGACAGCCATGCGGTATTTCGAGCTCATGGCGGCCAACCACTCGCGGTCGGCAATCACCTCGTCTTGCTTCTCGTCGTTGGGTTGGCGCAGGCGCGCCAAGATGGCCTCTACCGCTTGAGCATTGATCGCCTGACCCGGCTTCTTGTATCGATCCCATACCGACATGATGTCCGACTGGCTCAGTCTGTATTTGCGACTCATGGCAGCGAGCCACTCGCGGTACGCAGCCGCTCTTGCCGCCGTGGCAGCCTTGCCTTCCAACACTGTCCCAGTCGACGGACGAGGCTGGTACGATACCGCAGGCGGACGAAGAGCCGTCGTCGGTGAGTTCACCGTCACGCTCACTCGAGGCCGAAGGATGGTATCGGGCGTGCGCGCCGTCGTCCCCTTTCTGCTCCCACCCGATGCAAGCTCTTCAATACTCGCATGGCCATAAGCACCCGCGAGCGCCCGGCGCACCGTCACAGGCTCAGTCGAGTGCACCTCGGACCCTCGACGACTCCGGCTCTTGCCAAAGTGGACCTCGAGCTCGAGTGGGATCGAGATCATTACGCGCGTCGAGGCATCGTCCAGCTCGGGTGCTACCGATGAAGCGTCGACGCTAATGGTCGTACGCCGGTTCTCACCGCGAGGCACATAGACGGCCGAGGGGGGTGAAAGCGTTGCTCGGCGTTGAAGACGTTGAGCGGCGCGTTTGACAGCCAAGTGCTGTTGCATCAGTGCCTGCGTTTCAGCACCGGCAAGTGTCTCTGCATCGGCTTGAGAGGACGGTTCGGGTGGGATCGATCCCTGATCTGGCCTGGGTGTCGATTCTTGCGCAACGTCATGCTCTTCCGTGCTTGATTCCGGCGTATCCTGCTTTGAACGCTCGACAGGGAACAGAGCCGCTTCGGCTGCCGCATCATCTTCCGGCATGACCGAAGCCAGGCTCACCGCGTCGTCTGCAACGCTACCGGCCGTACTGACACTGTTGGACGCAGCCCCGGCAAGGTCGCCGTTTGCGGCCTCGTCATCAGAAAGCGACACGAGTGCGGGCTGACCCTTTGCCGCGGCCGATGATGGCCCGGGTCCAGCAACAGCCTGCTTGCGTTGTGGGCTCGCACTGCGGCCTTTGGTCGTTTGGTTACCGGCTGCTAATTGAGCGGCGGCCGAGGTCGACGACTTGACGGGCGATGACGGCTGTTGCTGCTTGATCCTGAATCATATCAGCTCGTGCAGCGTGCGAACAGCAAGCCAAGAGCGGCGGCCCAGTTGAACGCACTTTTGCCTCTTGCCACCCTCGTCACTATCCTCGGCCCGCGCACGCTTCCTCTGTTTAATCTCATCGCGCTGCCTCGCAATCTCTGCTCGCTCGCGCGCCGTCTTGAGCGTCTCGTCCACTCCCGCTTGTACCAGTTTGGCAACGCGCTTGCCAAACGCCGTCGCGTTGTTCTTGAACCTCTGATGCCACGATTGCTCACTGTGCATCTGTGCCCAGGGGTAGCTAGGGTCTTCGACCTGCGATCGTTAGGCTGTTGAGAGAGCGAGAGCGACCGTGACTGACCATTTCGCGATAGGTTTTACGACTGCCGTGCGAGCCTGTTGGTCTAAACGCGGCCAGCCATCGACACATCAGCTCGTCCTCCTCTGCCGTGTACTCGCGTCGGGCGCTATGCAGCTGTCAGCGTGATTTGAACTCGACAAGGCAGACGGACCCGCCCGTCGGCCGTCCTGGCCCCTTGCCACCGTTCACTCGCGCATTCGGCCGGATCGGCTCATCCTCTGCCATCGAGTCTTGCTCGGGCGACGCGCTCTTTGCCTTTGTCAGCCCGTCCCACTTGAGCACGCCGTCTGCGATACAGCTTTCTGCCCACTCGCGCGCGGCGACGCGGTTCCCGTTGGCGAGGACCTCTTTGGCGAGCCGGACGGAAAGCTCCATGCGTGGCGACAGGTTGAACAGTGCGACGTCGCAGTTCTTCCTTGTCGACTCGATGACGGCGCCGTGCCGGGATACGAGGGCCTGCAGCCTGTGTTGCACGTTGACGGGTGGTTCGTTTGCGTCTAGCTCGGAACGGGAGGGCGCAACGTTGAGGCTGACATAGATCCTGAGTGGCTCGTGCGTCTCTGGATGGATGAACAGAGGGACAGCAGGGTCGAGCTCGGACACGTCGGAAAGGGCGTCTGACGCTTTGATGGCAGCGAGGTAGTGGTAGGGCGCAATGATGAGTGATTGCTTGGCGTGTTTACGGAAAAAGTCGAGCTGGTGCTTGGTCTCTGGATAGTCTTGCGATGCAGGATTCGTGAGAACGATCGTAGCGTCCTTGATCTCTGTGGTGACAGTCCCGCCCAGGTTCTATCGACAGGCCGTCAGCATGAGATGGGTCGGTGCGATGGCGGCTGACCTCGACGAGCCTGCCGAGCTCGCGCTCTGCCCAAGCTGGCAGCTGACCGGCCGCGAACATGATCTCATGGCCGTCTAGAACTGCCTGTTGGGACATGGTGTTGGCTAGCGAGCTTGAGGGATGGTGTGCATCGACTGGGGGATGTGGTGCAGCGAGATGACAGGCTGTTGTTGACCTGCTTGTCCGTCCTCTCTTTCCAGCTTCCGCGCACCCTCTTGCCCTCTGTACGTCTTGCCAGCTCGCTCAGTCTACGTCTGTCTGCCCAGGTTGCAGACTATGGTGGTCGACGGTCGATACGGTCAAGAGCCGCTCCGGGACCATTCGCTCCTGTTGGTCCTTGTCGAGCTCTACTATCCTTGTCGACTCGACAACGGCAGCTCAGGCGACCGTTCTGTGCACTCTCGGTGCTGGATCCACCCTCACTCGACGCTCAGCATCCTCGGCCAGGTCGTGCAGCGCCATGGGATCCCCCAACGGCTCGCCCTCGCGCTCGTACACCTCGCTCGCCGCGCTCGCAAGCAGCAGCAGCAGCAGCCGGGGCAATCCCATCTCTCTGCGCATCTACAAGGCCATCGGGACCTCGTTCGATGATCCATCATCAAGAGAAGCGTTGGAGACGGCCTCGGCGTTGTACACTGCGAGCTCGAGCCAAGCGGCCGAACCAGCAGCCGCCATCGCTCGCAACAGTCTCAAGCGGGATGTCGAGCACAAACTGGCCGAGAGCAGTCAGAGCTTTCTGCAGGCGTTTGGCGACGTAGACAAGGTCGGTCCAAGTCGAATCCTGTCAGCGTGCGCAGCTCATGCGTGCTAGAAACTCGACGTCTTGCGTGCACACATGCTCGAGATGGAGACGCGCTGCAACCTGGTCCAGTCGGAACTCGACAAGGCTCACGCTGGCACGTCGTACCTGCTCGAAAAAGCAGACGGTCTGCGCTCCCAGCGCTCCTCGGCTCAACAGCGCTCTCTGATCATCGACGCCTTTCTCAGCCGGTTCACCCTGAGCACCAACGAGGTCGAGGCGTTGACGGGCCGTGAGACAGCAGTCGGGCACGACCTGTTCGCCGCACTCGATCATGTCCTCTCGATCCGCAAAGACTGTCGAGCGCTACTGGGCGGTGAAGAGGGCAACACGCTAGCCGGGTACGTCTGGCTCGTGATTCGACGTGGAGCTGACGAGCCAGGATGGACATTATGGCGGCTACAGCACAGCAGCTCGAGGCAGGCTACGCCAAGATGCACCGCTGGTGCCAATTCGAGTTCCGACACTATACGCGCGATGCCCAGCTCGAAGTCTCGGATGTCATGCGCGAGGCGATCCGGCGCCTGCGCGATCGCCCTGCCCTTCTCCAGTACGTGCCTCGTACTTGAGCCCGGCGTAGACTAATGCATCCCAGAGACGCCTTGCAAACCCTGACGTCCACTCGCCAGTCGTCCGTCCTCACCGCGTTCCTCGACGCCCTCACCCGTGGCGGGCCTAACGGCCTCCCAAGACCAATCGAGCTCCACGCACACGACCCAACACGCTACGTCGGCGACATGCTCGCATGGATCCACCAGTCGACCGCGACAGAGCACGAGTTCCTCGATCAGCTGTTTGGAGTCAAAGACAGTCGGCGCATGGTAGGCGCTGCGCGGGATCTAGGCGACTGGGAGGCGCAGGCGCGAGAATGCCTCGATCGGGACCTCGAAGGGGTCTGTCGTCCACTCAAGGTGTGAACTGACCGTGCGGGAGTGACGACGTGTTGACGGCTGTAGATCCGGATCCAGCATACGATCAAGTCGCAAGAGGGGCTGATCATGGCGTTCAAAATCGCCAATCTCCTGCAGTTTTACATGGTCACGATGCGCAAGACGATTGGGGAACAGGCGCTGCTCTGCAAAACGCTCGCAGAGGACGTATCACGACTGCCATGTTGCTACGTCCCATGCTGACAGCTCAGGATCCACGCGCAAGCCAACGCCGCGTTTTTCGAAACACTCCAAGCTCAAGGCCGCAGCCTGCTCCGCTTCCTCCACGCAAGTCGCCCGCGCTGGATCACATCCCCTCACTAATGATGATTGCCAGCCACCCGAAGCAACGCTAGCTCCGCCCCTAGCCCTCCGCGACACGACCCAAGTCCTGCGCGAGATCATTGCAGTCTACGACTCGTCGCTCGTCGACGAAGCCGAGCGCGAGACGGATTTCGCAAAGCTGCTCGAAACTGCTATCGATCCGGCCGTAGAAATGTGTCGGCGGATGGCCGAGCTGCGTAGAGGTGCAGGAGGGTGGGAAAAGGATCTGTTCTTGGTCAACTGCTTGCTGTATCTACAGGTATGTGGCGTGTGGCGTGCGTCAGGTGCTGACACCGACGCAAAAGCACGTTCTAGAGGTGTATTCGTTCACCGCGCCGCGCGTTGCGTTGCTGGAAGAACAGATCCAAACGCATGTGCAGTCGCTTACGGACGAACACGTACGTCGCTTGGTCAACACCCAGTACAGCCAACTGACAGCCACAGCACACCAAACTGATCGAGCAATGCGGCTTGGCGCCCGTCCTCAAAGCGCTCGAGGGCAAAGACGCCGAGACGCCACTGTCGCGGATCCCACAGGCATCGAGCAAAAACCTCACGGCCGCGCTCAACGCCTTTTCAACCTTCCTCTCGTCTCTCGACGTCCTGACATCGCCTCGGCTGGCGCTGCTGCAAAGCCCCAAACTCGCGACCGACATTCACCACACGGCGCTCGGGCGCATCTCTGCCGCGTACGCAACACTGTACGACGCCGTGCTCGATAAAAAGAATGCGTACGAGTTTGGCGAAACCCTGCTCCGTCGGGGCAAGGATCAAGTCGCAGTCGCACTTGGCGTCGAGCAGTAGAAACCGACAGTCTATGCATCCACCCATGTCTAACGTCCAGGGTCCCAAGAAATGATGTGAAGAGGCAGCTCAGGCCTTGCTGAAGAAAAGCTCCTCGAGCAGCTTGACAGTGTCCTCGGGGCAGGTCACAGAGTGGCCGATCGTACGAGGGTCCTCGTAGATCTCATAGTCGTTGCCACCCTTGTACGTCTGGAGAGTCAGTCAGGTCTTTACAACATCATCAACCAACCTTGTCACCGAAAAAGTGGATCTCCTCAAAGCCCTCAGACGCAATGTGGCGGAGCGAGTAGGTCTTGTCCCACCCTAGGCATGGTCAGTCACGCTGCAGCGGAGGCGTTGCAGCTCACCTTGAGGGAAGGCGTCAAACGAGAGCTGGCCACCGATCGAGAACGTAAGGTTGAGGTAGCCAAACTCCTTCTTGAGCGCCTCGATGAACGTCGCCCGGACCTGGTGCACCTTGTCGTACGCCTCGAAAGCAAGACGCTCCTCGAGGCTGCCGCGATCAGCGCGGAACTGTCGTCGGCGACACTCACTTGGCGTTACGACCGATCGGGCTGATGTTGATCATGCCGTTGCGGAACTCGATAAAGGTACCGCTGATCCTCGATCAAATCGCGCAGTGCAGATAGGCGATACGTACCGCTTGATAGGGATGTCGAGGTCGGCAATGTAGTGCAAGATGAACTTGACGAGCTTCTTGTACTCGTCCTCGCCGACGTGCTTGATAAAGCTGGCCGAAGCGAGAGGGGTCGATAGCTTGTACGCCGTCAAGCCGTTCTCGGCAAAGCCGTAGTCAAAGTCATCGACGACTAGCGAAGCGTGAGTTGGAGCTCTGCGGCGGAGAACTAACCGTTGTGGCCGTCGAGGGCGAGTTGCTCAGAGATCTTGGCAAGGTCCGAGCCGCCGACAAAGGCAGTGACAGTGTATTTGCGGAGCTTGGCAAGCGCAGCGGTCACCTCGGGGGTGACGTCCTGTAGGAATCAGCGGCGCTCGCCATGGGCAACGCGGGCACGTACACGACGAGCGGGGGTCAAGGTTCCGTCGACATCGCTGTGAACAGGGTCAGCATTGATTGATAGTAATGCAGTGACACGAAGTGGATGCGAGAAGTTGTCATAGTGCGCGTTTGCATGACTTCTTTCCAGTAGCTTGTTCGATCATGCCGGAAGCCCAGATCGAGGAGTTTGCGACAGCCGTCCTCGCCGCTTGTCATCAATGGCTATGGCACGGCTGTAGCCGTCACGACAGACTCCCAGCCATGCACCAATTCTACGATCGCAAACGCCTCGAGGGATATCTCCTCGCATGCAAGCCCGATCACGATTCACCAAACCACGCGGCGTGAGACGGGCGCGGAGAAGTCGAGTAACGCACGCGACGTTAGACGGATACTTAATCGGGAGTACAGTCGCAGATCTCACCAAAGAGCCCACTCCGACCGCGCGCCGCTGCTCGCATGAGCGGCAGACCGAGCGGATTTTCAGCTACACAGCGGAGCAGGCCCCTCTTCGCGAGGCTACCACTGGTTGGAAAGTTCTCATAACTGCGCCGACAAGGCTGTCATGCGCACGTCTCCCCGTTCCACCTACGGTCAGTTCCCACTTTGGTGACGAGTCCGCCCGATCAGGCCGACACGATACGAGGCGCTAAGATGCATTTTGCCAAGCTGTTCGTCCAAGAGCCTGCAGCTATCGACGGCTAGCAGTCGCAGGCCGACTAGAACGCCGACTCGCTAGCAGCTTCCCTGCGCGGTTACCGACTTGAAAAGTATTGCGCGCATAGCCGGTAGCCCCTCGGCGCGTGTCGAGCAAGTTCCCCAGCTATCCAAGAGGGGTAAGGTACACAGGATGACCGTGACGGTATGGAGCTGAGCAAGGCGATGACACAGCGCCGATTGTTAGAGGCGAGTGGCAGATATATTGACCGTCAGGGAGCTGCTGATGACAGCAGCAACCGTCATGACTTGGTGTATGTGCAGTCGCGACGTGCGATTGCTTGGGATGAGCAGCTGCTGGCTTGGCTTGAATGGACTTCTGAGAGAAGCTCCTTCGCGCACAGTTTAGCAGATGACGGCGTACACTGCCTGACGCTCGAAGGCATGCGCAACCGAAGACATGCCTTTGTAGACAGTAGGCTGACATACGAGCCTAGTCGGGCGAAAGGCTGCAGCTCCGTGATCACATAGCTGAGCATTCAACGCCAATCGAGCAGGCTCAAGACTTCCTGGCTAGCTTGCTGCGCGCAACGACGGTAAAGAGCTGCTTGCAGAGAGGTTGCTGCTCCGCTAGCCGGAGAACGGTGTTTTCAATCCGCTTTAGCTGACCGCGATTGGAAGAGTGAAGCGCATCTTCTCGGTCAGCTCCAAGGCATGCCACATATCAGCTCTTGCGAGCTGCAGCTGGCTACACCACAAGCTAAGCAGCGCCGCAAAGGCCTACAAATCGGATTGGGTACAGCTGAAACCCTTCAGCTGACCGGAGCCAGGTCGCCGCTCGAATCACATGAGCGGCAAGCTTTCTTCCTTTCGAGCCGAGGTCTGGCAGATGTAGTTTGTAGCTGCCGGGCATTTGATAGCCGGATAGTGTCATCTACGGTGGTACTTCGCTGGCTGGGCGGCGCCCAAAGACAGCTCGTCATCGGCTACGCGGCGATAGCTGCACCCGTAGTACGCGTCTCATGGACAGCTACGGGCGTCCACGATGACGACTTGTCTGGTTAAGCCAATCGCAGCCCACAAAGGTAGCATGTACAGCGCGCGAAACCCACCCTCTTCGACAGCCACACGGCCAATGAGTGGCGCTGCTGATCAAGGGCGACATCGCAGACACGCCCTGCGCGGACAACCGCGACGCTAGAGCTATGCTGCGTCGGGATGCTGCGCTGACAGACAGACAGCGATACATCTAAAAGCAACTCAGCTGAAGAAATCGGCTGATGATCTGATCGACATGACACTATACGGTCTAGCGTTCCGACAAGCGTCAGGATTGAGCCACGCGCAAACTCGTGACGATCCTAGCTTTTATGCTGCACGTCTACCGCTCTATGACGAGCAGCTACAT
Organism: Holtermannia corniformis; assembly: GCA_001599935.1. NCBI lineage: Eukaryota > Fungi > Basidiomycota > Tremellomycetes > Holtermanniales > Holtermannia > Holtermannia corniformis. The sequence goes on along the minus strand of BCIJ01000017.1, from coordinate 384,822 downwards.
GACACTCACCGCAGCTAGTCGGATCCTGCCGTCTGCGCGTAGACTGTTGCACTAGACTTTGTCTGTGCACCTCGTGGTGAATTGCTGTACGCATCTGACTGCCTGATCGCGCCTAAGCGTCTGCAGCTAAGGAAGAGGGACCTCAAGAGGCGCAAAGCATGAGGGGGATTGAGTGATCGCTGATAGCCTCGGATCGACAGCTTGGGATCATGAAGCATCGCAACTTTGTAGTCAGAGACAATGTTCAGTCGGATAAGCTGTGCACATCACACGGTTGCTGGCCTTGGCGTAGCACATATTCGGGCCCGTCACGGCCGTCAAATGTAAGCTCCGACGACAGACTTGCGCCTGTGCGGAGCAGATTGACTTGGCGGCGCTCTGGGACATTGATTGATGTGCTCCTGCGCTAGCAACGTGATCGCATCCACGCCGACTGTTTCTCTGCTGATCTGTCTCATCCGTCTGCACGTCATTGAGATACGGCAGCTGTGCGTTTCGGTCAAGGCCCTACTAGTGCGCAGGGAACTCGGTATAATGCTTAGCTAGACGTCTCTCGAGTACGCAGACTGTCGTCCTGAACGCACAGCCCAGTGCAACGGACCGCCGGGATGTGATCCTGCCGTACCAAAGCCGGCACCATGTTCATTCTCGCAGTCTGATCCGTCTGTACACCATCGAATGCCTGAGCTGAGTGCCCCGTACGAGCCTCTGCTGATACGCAGAGTCTGCAGGGCTAAGCCAAGCTGGACACCTCTTGCGTACGCAGACTGCCTGCCCATGATCCAGTCCCGTCCAACCACCCACGGTTGATCCTGTACGACCACAGCTGAACCGCGACGTACAACATGCAGATGATTTTTGGAAACTTGCGGTCTGCGAATGGCGAGGTGCCGGCTGGGATCGAGTCTGCTTGCGGAGCTTTGACGGACATTTGAGTGAGTGAGTGAGAGAGAGAGAGAGAGAGAGGTGAGCTGCTGTGAAAGTGGTGATCGGCGCGCGAAACGTGGCACGCGCTGAAACCAGTGGGGGTTGGCGGGTTGATACTACCCCATGAATCACATGAAATACTGGATTGCCACGTCACCGCTGAGGGGTTTCCTGCGCGCGCCACTCGCCACTCGAGATTTCAGTGCAAACGGTGACCACCAGCTTGCGACTCAACACTGGACTTTGCTCATCACTACACAAGGCAAACACACTCGGGAGAGCATCAATCACTCGGTAAGCAGCTCACTCTACCACACGCTCAACCCAGCTCAACCCACCGCCAGCTCCCGTCACATCGGCCAGCTCCGAACCCGCTCAGCCCAGCTTAGCAACCGCACCCTCACCCACCCCACGCACCATGGGCCTCTCGCGCGAGGCAAGGATCACGACCCTGCTCTGGATCGATGTCGTCTTCTTCTTTGTCGTGCGTCGCTCGGCTGGGAACCCACCCCTGTCACTCTCGGAGATTAACGTCCTGTTGCCCACAGGAGATCATCTCGGGCTACTGGGTCGGCTCGCTCGCGCTCGTAGCAGACTCGTTCCACATGCTCAAGTACGTTCAATATCGCCAGCTGGCTAGCAACGACCCTCACGGTCCCGCTCTCCCTCCTTTCCATTCCCTTTGTACTGACCGTCACAGCGACATCATCTCGCTCATCGTCGCCTTGTACGCGATCAAGCTCGCAACCTCGCCGTCGACAGCCACAAACTCGTACGGATGGCAGCGCGCAGAGATCCTAGGCGCGCTCATCAATGGCGTCTTTCTCGTCGCCCTCTGCGTCAGTATCATGTTGGAGGCCATCAAGCGCTTTTTCCAAATCGAGGGTGGGTCGCGACGCGAGGCCAAGTCGAGCCAGCCAGCCAGCCAGTAGATGCTGATGGCTCCATGCAGAGGTCACCAACCCAATGTTGGTTGTCATTGTCGGCAGTCTCGGTCTCGCCAGCAACGTGATCGGTCTGTTCCTCTTCCACGGTCAGTCGCGTCCTTTACCTCTCTTGCACCAGTACCAGCGCTCATGCGTGCCACAGAGCACGGCCACTCGCACGGCGGCCACTCGCACTCTCACTCGCACGACGACGAGCCCGTCAGTACCACCGCCCCCGCCTCGCCCCGTCCAACGCCACCAGCCATCATCACCACCCGTGCAACCGACGACGAAACGACCGCCCTCCTCCGCCAAGCCTCCCCCGGGTCCAGCTCACAGCACAACCGTCACGAATCCTTCTCAAGCCTGTACGGTCACCCGGCACAACAGCGCGCAGCCGTGATCGAGACGGCGGCCGAGTTTGGCTACGGTCGGGACGAGGCCCAGCCTGCGCACGGGGCGGGCGCTCAGGACTTGAACAAGGCCGAACAGGGCGACGGGCATGGACATGGACATGGACACGGACACGGCCATGGCTCGATGAACATGCGTGGCGTCTTCTTGCACGTCCTTGGCGATGCTTTGGGCAACGTCGGTGTGATTGCCGCCGGTCTGGTCATCTGGTTGTGAGTCGACAGACCGAATGGTGTCGCAGCCAGTCCCACAAACGCACACTAACACCCCGCAGCGTTCACGCCCGCTGGGCCCTCTACTTCGACCCGGCCGTCAGCCTCTTCATCACCGTCATCATCTTCACTTCGGCCCTTCCCCTCGGTCAGTCCCTTTCCTGTCATCCCCCCGTGTCCCGCGCTAACGCCCCTCAGTCAAATCCGCATCCTACATCCTCCTCCAAGGTGTGCCATCCCACGTCTCGCTCGAAGCCGTACACAAGAGTATCACCAGTGTCGACGGCGTCGTCTCTGTCCACGAGGTCCGTCCCTCCCCCTTTCACGCCAACGTGCGCTCACGCAACACAGCTCCACGTCTGGCAATTGTCTGAAAAAACAGTCGTGGCGTCCGTACACGTCCTGGTGGCCGCTGGACACGATTACATGCCTGTGGCGAATGGGATCCGAGAGGTCATGCACCAGCATGGCATTCATTCGGTCACGATTCAGCCAGAGTGAGTCGGTTTGTTTCGGTGGGATCGGAAGCGGAACCCGCTACATCCTGCACAAGATTGATCGGCCATCGGCACCGCATACTCGCATCCACACGCAGCTAACCCCCGCAGGACCGTCGACGCCCGTCGCGTCGAAGACGAAGAAATCTCCGACCAAGCATGCTTGATCCGCTGCCCGCCAGAGATCTGCGCCGCCGATACCTGCTGCCCGCCGGCTAACGGTGCAGCTGGTGCACGTATCGGCAAACTCGTGGATGTGGCGGAAGAGCACGAGAGCCACGATCATGCTCATTAGTGCTTTCAGCTCTACAACACATAGGTAGATAGCATGGACAAGGGAGGCACGAGGTATAGTAAAGGACGGTCATTACAATCTGCATCACATTCCGCTAGCGTCTCGTCGCGGCCGGCGCGGCCGTGGCCGCACTGGACATTAGATACTTTTCGTCCAGGCTGTCGGTAGCGGCGTGCGTGAACCAGCCCGTCGTGGCCTCGGACAGCTCGACCCACTTTGCCTTGCCGTCCGAGCCCTTGAGACTGTCTGCCCAGGGCACGGGTAGGACTTGGAGCACGTCGTCCCGGCCAAAGAAGACGGCGTCGGGCTGCGTCGCGTCGCCTTTAGCGTGGCTGAGCCGTGTCAACGCGTTCGTCACTCGGCGGAGCACGGACGCACCACTTCGAGTTGGTATTGTACCACTGGCCATCATCGCCATTCGTCCACAACTGATCTGCCGTCCACCTCCACCCATTCCCATCCAGCAACAACGGCTGGTACGGGATATAGTTGAACACGCGCGGATCCCCATCCCGGTACGCCACGACCTCTTGCGGGCCCGACACGCACAGCCCCGCATAGTCTTGCAGCTTGTTCTTATCTTGTGGGCTCAGACCGGCGTACACGACCGTATACTGGTCTTCTGCGACCCCAGAGTCGAAATGCGCTACTTGGCCGTCGCACACGCCCGCAACCGCATACGGCCGGTATTGGACCGTGATGTCGCCTGTGGCTGGCACGTCTTTGAGCTTGAACTCGAACCGCGCGACGAGGACGCAGCCAGTGTTGGGTGACATTTCCAACGTCGTCTCGCGCACCGTATCGGCCGCCACAAAGGGCAAGAGCCCGACAAGCGCAAACAGGACACCAGTGCGCTTCATTCGGTTGATGAACGAATGAACAGCGTCAACGGGCCCTACTTATCATCACCACGGCCGATCTGAAACGCCCGTCTCCTTTGTGCACCGACACGCTTGAGAGAACAAACGTCCTTTGCTCCATTACCTTGGCGTTTGACGCGACCAGGAGTGTTCCTTTTTGCCTCGATCGCGTGTGCGGACAGGGCATTGCCAAGTAGGCTCACCTTTGTCGTCTTGCCCGTATCTCATGGTTTCGCCGTGTGTGGGCTCTGTCAACTTGGCAAATCCCTTTCTCGGCGAGCATAATGACTTGATGACTTTTATCTACGACAACGTGCGCTGATGAAGGAACGGTCAAGCCATGCAAATCACTAGTCCTAGCGCCTGGTCGCCGCCGGTAACGCATTGCTGGTTCCGGTGTGTAGTTGCGGTCGTTGTTCACGGCTCTGGGTCGCTGTGTGCGTGAACCACCCAGTGGTGGCTTCGGACAGTTGAACCCATTTCGCTTTGCCATTGGACCCTTTGAGACTGTCAGACCAAGGGACTGGCAAGACGTTGAGAACGTCTGTGCGGCCGAAGAAACCGGCGTCCGCTTTGGTGGTGTCGGCTTTGGGAGAGCTACGCATCTTGTTAGATGATGGGGAAGAACCGTGATGCATCTCGCTCGCTACGGCGCTTCTTTGTAGGCTTTCGCCTACAACTCTGACGTCCCTGATGTCTAGCACGCCATCCTGACTGTCTCGCCGGATGTAGTGTCCCTCGGCGCCTTGACTACATCCTCGCCGCGGCAGACGTGTCTTGGCTACATCCTCGCCGGATGTAGTGTTCGCCGGATGCGGCGTCCTCCGCCGGGATGGCTGGCTGCGTGGCGTATTCCAACACTCCCCCACGAGCGACGATGCTCATCTTGGCGAC